>JAQFVV010000208.1:1814592-2081074 GCA_028023455.1 Epiperipatus broadwayi
GGAAAAGTAGGAGTAGTTGGATTATTAACAAGATTTGACTATAGGTATATGTTAGATAGGGCTTATTCTATAAATGAGAAATTGAAAAAATTATGCGAGAGAAATAATGTTATGTATGTGGATGTATGGGATTTTTGTACTAGTAAGAAAGTGAAGCATTAGAGAGTTTGATTTATAAAAAATATTATAAAAAATATTAAGTTTGGAGGAACAAAGAAGAAATGAAAACAATATTTTTAATATATTGTTTTTAGATGGCAGTTTTACAATAAAACTACCATTAGTTTTAAAGGTTTTGCTAATCCAAGAAAATATATCGATAAATTAGCTTCACCTAATTTCATCAAACATTTAAAAGGTAATTGGTAAAAAAAAAAAAATGGTACTGATATTTTATTAGTACAAAATGATCTCTAAAGAGGGCAGAAGTGTTCAACATACCAAAGATAACTGATTAATTTCTCTTCTGATAATACTTGAAAATTTTTGTGAAAGACATCGCATAAGAAGGGCAGCTAGTTTGAAAGTAGAAAAAAGATTTAAGATGCATTGTATAATATATGAAAATGCTGGATATTAAAATTCAGTGACTTAAAAAAAGATAAAGAACAAATAATAAAATAGTGCGATGTATCATATATATAAAATAATAGAAAACAAAATCTGTTTTGAAAAATAATAGAAAAAAAAGCGATATATGTTTCAGTAAGATATGTGCAATGAATATCGCTAGCTAATATCTCCTTGAAAATTTATTAGTATAAAAATATATTTATATATCTGAATGGCATTCTAAAATAATGTACACACATTATATCTACTTACTTAGATACATGCATTTTTAAATGTTTATTTTTTTCCTATGTAAATATATCAACAGGTGTAGCGCATTGTGTAAAATAACTATTCGACTCAAGAACTGAATATTCGCAGAATGAAGCGCCACCTGACATTTCTTATGCTCAAATGATATATTACTTCCCAATAAGCAATTTATTATTATAACAACAACACAACTACTACTACTACTAATAATAATACACTGATGATTAGATTATATCCGTAAAATACTAAGAAGATTAAAATTGAAAAGGGTAGATGACAGAGTTATTCCATATTTTCAAAACAATTTTACAGAAATTTTACAATAAGTATTTTGTGAGTGAAATATAAAGACAAAAATTAAAAGTAGATTATTTAAATCATATAAGCTTTTTTTTTCTTTCCATATGTCATAGCATCGGCCGGGAGGCGAACCCACAACCGTCTGCAAACAACTACTTGCTTGCAAGGCGGCTGCGATGACATCTCGGCTAACAGCGCTTGACTAAATCGTATAAACTTCGCAGATGATGTAATTGATTTTGCAAATAATGCACCAGAACTTCAGGAAATGTAAGAGTTATCAGGTGAAAGTAAGAAAGTAGGATTGAAAATAAATAATGGAAAAAATAATTTCAATAGTTTTTCTCAAAAGAATAAAATGAACATTGATGAGCATAAATTAATAAATGTTAATAATTACAAATAACTTTTCCAAATTGTCAATGGAAATATAATGGATGAAATAAATAAAAAAATTATATCTTAATAGAGTGCTTTTGGTAGAAGTAATTTAATATTAAAAAGAAATATGTCTATTTTAAAAGAAAGTTTTTATAATATATATATATATTACTCATGATTACTTATGGATTTGGATACTTAACTACAAAGCAATATAGATACTCCAGATTACTCAAAAAAGTAGAGGGTTAAACATTGGGTGAAAGAACAAACAGGTATTACTGATGTCATTGAAAAAATTATGAGAATAAAATGGAGCTGGCCTGGATGTATTGCTTGAAGAAATGATAAAAGACAGATAGTTACAGTATTAAATTGGATCCCAAAAGGTTATAAGAAAGACGTAAAACAAGACCACATATGAAATGGATGTCTGAAACAAAGAAATTTTCTGGTGTAATTTGAAAAGGAGAGACTAGAGATTGGAAAAATTAGAATAAACTTGGAGAACCCTTTATTTTGCAGTGAATCAATAATGGTTGAAAATAATGTTGATGGTATTAGTGATGAGTTTTACTAAAACTATGTAAAGCAGCTATGAAACACAAATACGTCTATATATAGAACATGCCAATCATTATCCTATTAATTTGATTTTTGCGATGGTGTTTTCTAATTTCTTCATCAGCAAGCTTTTTTTACTGAAATACTTCAAAACTATATCTGTTGTAAATCTCCAAATGTATTCTATAAATCGACATATTTCCACAAAGAAGACAATCAAATTTTTTTTAGAATGATTTTGTTATGATATCAAAATATAAGATATATATTTATGTTAATTAACCTCTTTAACACAATATCAAGATAAAAGATACACACATTTATATGTTAAGTTACCGTTAAAAAATTTAAAACAAAGTTAATGTATACAATTTGTACATTTACATAATTTAAAAAAAAAAAAAACGAGTAAAAGGTTATATCAGTTTTTTTTTATTATATACTTTTTTCCCCTTACCATATACACATATGCATACAAGATAACAAAAAATCATTTAAATATAGGAAATGTTTTTTAATGACTTTTACAATGGATAAAGCAACCTTAATGTTACTGTATAGATCTCACCAAGTGCAAAAGTCTGGTGTTAATTTTTATTTTATTTATTGATAAATAGAAATTGTATTTTTCGGAGAGATATTGATTTGTAACAAAAATACCAACTCAGAAACCAAAGAGTAAAAAGTGTGAAGTGTAATTTTAACATTAGGAACTTTGTATTAGAACTATCAAGGGATATTTGGAGTAAGTCAAAAAGCAGATTAGACAATGATATATATGCAAGGAAGCACAGTTTAAAAAAAGATCTAAATAGTAAATAAAATAAAGTCATACATCATATGACTTAATTTGATAAGATTGCGATTATAAACTAAAATAAAGAGCATGCTAATAGCTCTAACAAACTTTATCAATATATGCCACAAGAGAAAACATTTAAAATCTCTATCTGGAAATTATTCCCAGACCCAGACCAGTTTCTTGCTATAAAGTCTCTTTTTTTTTCACTGCAAAAGAGTAGATTTATGTATGCAAAGTTTCTTTTATTAGAAAGAAAAATATTAATAGGCAGAGCAGATTGATATATTGTAATTAGAAAATCAAAGCATTTATATTCTAGATACTAATGTTTGAATTATGCATCTCTTTCAAAATGATAGAATTATTGAGGTATTTTTTAAATTTTTAAATTCTTATAAGTATCCCTCTCATCTCTATTGCACTATATCACAACCCTTGGTCACAGCAGTACCTACACTACATTTTGCCACTATCTTCCCATGATATAAAAATATTTAACTTCTGAATCTCCATATTTTTTTTGAGAGTTCAATAATTTTCAGTACACATTCTCTTGCTTCAATACTGAGTAGTTTTTATTCATTTTTCACATCTTGTGGAATAAGAAAGAACAATTATATTGCAGATATATTATTTTATTTAATATTTTTGATGGCTCTCAGTGCCTCTCCCATCTCAACTCCACCTTATTGTAGACATTGTTTGAGTGACATGTATCTTTAAATTATGTAATATTAGTAATTTCATAAAATTTCCTACAGTCAGATTAAAATAAAAATTGGTTATGTATATCCAGAAACATAATTTCTTATAATCTTAACAAGTCTATTTTTTTTGATATGTGAGTATTAGTAGGAATAATAATTATAACTTTTGTAATTTGGGTTATGGATTCACTGACCTTGTCATTTCTTAATTGCTCTTTGCTAATAGTAAATAGAATGTAATGAGAGGCTACTGTAATTGGAACTTTTCTGTATAATCTGATGCTTATGGATATTACTTTTTTTCATTCCAGATTAATTTTATAACTTTATATTTCTTATTGCTTTACCAAATTCATATAATATTAATATCATTTATGTTCTTTATTACTTTTACAATTTTTTTTATAACCCACTATTGATGGTTTTGATTGCCTCAGCAATCTTCTTCAGAACTTCAATAAGTAGAAGTTCTGAAGAAGATTGCTGGAGCAGTCAAAACGGTCAATAATGGATTATAAAAAGAATAGTAGAATAAAGAACATAAATGAAAATAATTTTATATAGAATGAAATACTGTTTTAATGAAAAAAGTAATAAATATAGTCATTGTGTAGGATATGATCCTAGGATAAATTAGAGTATTCAAGAGAGAGATTTTATTCTGTATTGAGAGGTAGGTTTTGGAGAGTGCAATAATAATTTTTTCTACTCAGTTTAGAAGATAATTAGGGAAAGGATAGTTTGGAAAGCCTAAAAACAAAAGTACAGGAACATGATATTATGCTAACTCTAAGATAATTCCACATTGGAGATCAATCATTATTAAAAGTTAGAGAAGATTATCAAAAATTATTATCTAGGATTGAAAGAAAATGGAGATTTTTTTTTAAAAAGGAAATTACCAAATCATCATGGTATATTCTAGATTTTTTCCTAAGGCAATAAAATGTAAGCCAACAATGGAAGCAAGAAACAGATCCCATGGCTTATTATGAAGTGAATTATCCAATTAGATTAGTAGAATATATAATTTGAATCCTTAGTATTAGAATGCATTAGATATACTCTATGCAAGGCAAAGGCAATTATAGTTTTAGTTCAAACCTTATATGGAAACATGAAGTCCACAAATGCTATGTTGAATATGTAATATTAAGGGCTTTTCTCAGGGCTGGATATGAGTAAATGAAACAGAATATTCCCAATTAGGTCCCTCACTTGAAACAGTCCTCTGTTTATCAAAGTTTCATAATTAAAAATTGTATTAATAAGAAATATTTTATAAATTGAATCATTTTTTTTAAAATTACAAACTGATAAAAAATTGTCAACAACATCTAAAGTAGACTAAATAGTTTAGTGATGTTTTTCATTGAAAATAAAGAAGCATAAAGCTAAATTTTGATTAAATCTTAGAAGAATTTTCGCAGCAAATAGTGAGAAAATATAATTTGTATGCTTTTATATTAATTTGCTCTGTCTGTGCATGTTTCTGTCTGTATGTTCATATTTTTGAATTTTGCTGTGACTGAGAGTTTTTTTACTTGTAACAATTTTTTGTTTTTAATGAAAAAAGTTTAATAAGACGAAAAATTTAATAAATAAAAGTTTTTTTTTGTTCAGGAGATTTCACATTTTGTCTATTCTTATCTTAAACGGAAGTTTTTGTGTGGCTCAATAATAATTAACCTGAGAACAGTTCATCAATTACATTTTCCCCATAATATAAACGTTTTATAATCGTAATTTAATTTTAATAAAATAGTAGTATGTCAAAGAAATTAAATTAAATGCTTTTTTTTTTTTTTAAATTTTAACTATGTTTGGTTTTAATGAAAATAGTTTGATAAAAGATTTAAAAAATAAAAGTTGTTTTTTGTTTAGGAGTTTTCACATCACTTCTGCGTGTTGTTGCTGTCGTAATCGATATTTTTCATGTCTTATTATTAAATCATAATTTTTATCAGATTTTTTTTAGTTTAAACTAAAAAAATAAAAAATAAAGTAATATGTAAAAAAAAAGTTTTTTTTTAAAAAAATAATTCTTTTATCTAACAGTACTAGTTAACTAAATTTTTTTAATTAATCTGACTAAATAGAAAAAAAACTGTATCTCAGTTTTTTTTTTTTCATATGTCAAGACGTTGACCGGGAAGCAAATCCGGGCCAGCTGCTTGTAAGGGAGCTATGCTAACCACAAGGCCACCAATGCTTGACAACTCAATTAATTTGCCATTCTTGGAAAATGTCAGAGATCATAAGAATCTAGATTGGTTATAAAACAATTGGAAATTCCAGGAATATTGTCATTTCATAAAAGCATTTAAGACCTAAATGATTTTTATATTTGAACCTCAAATGCCTTTTTGAAACAACAATATTCCTGCAATTTCCAAATGTGTTATAATAAGTCTAGATTCTTAAGATCTCTGATATTTTCCAAAAATGGCAAATTATCTGAAATTCAGTTTTTTACTATTTTTTAGTCAGATTACTTTGTTATTTTTTTGCTTTTTAGTCAGTTAAAAAACATTATTTAAAAAAATTGTAAATAACATCTAACATAGACTAAATAGTTTTGTGATCTTTTATTCTGAAAATCAAAAAGCATGAGTGTAGATTTGGATTAATTATTAAAAGACTTCTCATAGCAAAAGGTGAGAAAAATCTAATTTGTATATATTGTTTTTAAAATAAATATAAGTTGATTAAATTATTGTACCATTGAATTAATATTTGTTTAAAATTAAAAAACGTGTATTTAAGTATTTTATTCATACATATAGTCCATATTTTCAAACCTTCTCCCACAAGAATTATTCTATTAGACCCCACATTAATTGATTTCAGCCACGACTATACTGAAGATATTTGTAAAAAGTGAGGATTGGATTTGAATCTGTCTGAAGGTTTGTAATTATGGTATATTATAAGATGTGATGTGTTGGTCTATTTCCATCATTTATGAGTGTATGTTGAATGTATAGAAAATTTTAAACTTTATTTAAACTTTCCAAATACAAACAACTTGTTAGTAATAACACACAAATAGTCCAACATATCACAGCTTATAATATACCATCATTACAAACCTTCAGACAAATTCTTTGTAGTTATTACAAACATATGGATTTGAATCCTCTCTAGTGCATAAAATTTAATATTGTTAATTGCTTTCTGATAAAATATTCAAACTTTAATCATTTCATTTGTTTTGATTATAACGTAGCCTTAAAAGTAAGAACAGAGGTCTATACATTTTATTTTTAAAATATGAATTTATTATGATACGATTTTACATTTCTCCCCTTGTGATTAAACTTATGTTTTTAAATTCTTATGAACCAAACAAAGGACAGGCAATAATATTTCTATAGTGTAATTTTCATTATACTACTCTCACACCAAGTAGGGACTGGTTTTTATCTATTTTTAACATATGAAGAGATGTGATCATAAACATATGACCAAATACATGAATAAAATATAAAATCCCCAAGATAAAACCAGTCCCTTACCTGGTATGAGAGTGGTGTAGTGAAAATTACACTATAGAAATACTATTAATTAAGTGGATAATTTCTCTTCTAATGAATGACTAATATATATTATTAAAGGATAGGCGAATCTAATATTATTTCAAACGTTAATATGAGTTGGGAAATATCACAAGTACTAAGTTGAATATGAAATATTAATATCTGTGCTGAAGCTATTTGTAATAAACAAGGAACAAATTTCGGAGTTTTATTGTGTAAAGTTAGTTAATATATATATGAAAGGTCATTATACAGCGTAATCTAAACTTCTTTCCCTTATATTAATAATGCTGTTAGAAGTAGAGATTCCTTCAGATCTTGGCAATTAAAATTTATACGGTTTCCTTATTAAAACATTACTTCGTTTACGTAAATTACTTTCAATTTCCAAAGCGATGTCATTTTATTGTTCAGTTTATGATATTTTTGCTTATTTAGGTAACGTAATATTGACCAATAAAGACATTTAAGTGCTACCGTTCAGGAAGTGCATTAAATCAAGAAATTAATATTTTATTTGATATGAACTGATAATAAAAACACTAAATATATTAGGATTCGATTAAAAAATTATTTGTTGCATCCTAGCTTTTATTTCTGGAAAAATAATCTCAATATTTTTATAACGAGGACAATTAAATTTTATTTTTCATAATCAATTATTATTATTTTATTTTAAATACAAACTTACCAGGAAAAGGAATAGCAGATAATGCATTGCTCTGAATCCTTATAATTTGAGTTTTTTCCTGCTTCCAATTAAATTTATATTCACTTAAGTTTGAACTCAGACTTTCACACGACCCTCAACTACCCACGACATCTCATTCTTCTGACACATTTGATCACACACATGTTGAAAAGATAAATAATCACCAATATTAGTATTTCGTGCTAAACCAGCACTCGTCAGTTGGTCCAGATTATCATCTCCACCTGTATACAATCAAAGCTCAGCTTATATTAAGATATCCAATCTTCATACTTTAATCGACAGGTTTCAATGAGATGGCATGGATAGTTGAGGGTCGTGTAAAAGTTTGAGTTCAAACCCCCTATATATTACATATTGGAGTGCAGGTATGAAAAAGCCTGTACTGTAGAAAGAATTCATATATTTACTTATGATAGAAACTTCGCATGTGTTTGTTGTTTTTACTAAAAATTAGTAAATATGAATCGTAAGTAATTAGTTAACTATCTGCTAAAAATCTGAGCCTGCTCAAAAAAATTCCAGGCTATGAAAAAATAATTTCAAATTTGGCATGGTGATCACATTCAATTAAACATCAGGTTGTCATTTCACAACAGTTTGTGTATTAGCCTGTAATGTTGACAACATGTGGTTCAAATAAAACTGAGTTTCAGACAAAGCTTGAAAATGTTTTAAAGTAAATGAAAATTTTCTCAAGAATGGCTCAGGATTATATCAGACAAAGTAACGAATGGCACTCCAAAATATGCTTTTTAATTGGACATATAAACATTTATGGATAATTGATCAGAGAATTGTTGAAATACAGACATAACCATGACAAAAAATGTGAAATATGATGCAGCATTTGCTGTATGTAAAATTGTCATCATATATGCATGTTATGTTATCTAGAGTTTGAATCCAAATGAATCTTTTATATTGATCACAAACTCATAAAAAATCGACCCTTTTTAAATAGCCAATCCACAACTAATCAGCTATTCAGCTCATTATTGATCAGTTGCTGGATATTTAATATTTTTTAGAATGAGGGAAAATCAAATCCATAAACTTCATAACTTGGCATTAGGCAAGTCTGAGGTTTAACATTGCTTTCACTGTGTAATTGTTGTTTTGAAGTATCTACCTACTGCTGTTTTGCTTTATTTATAATATTTAACTATAATAGCTAATTACCCATTTAACAACCAATAATTAGATGGTTATATTGTGATCTGGCTGTTTGACTTGAATAATAAAATACATGTAAGAATAGAGGTTGAAAAGCAGATGTTAGTATTGGTATTAGTGTCACTATTTGAATCTTTTTAATATACAAGAATGCATATTTTTAAAAATCTTTTTGATGCAAATTTCTCATGCCCTGAATGCATCTAGGTAAGAAGATTAATTGAACAACTTTGATAAGAAAAGCAACTCACTGGTAGAAAGAGACTACATAGTATTTGAATTGCTGTGAGACACAACTTAATATTTGTACTCTTAAGGCATGAAATTAATAACATTTGCATAATGATACTTACGCAACAGTTTATCTATGCTTATGTTCCAATATTAGATTTAAAAATATAATGAAGTCTTTATTGATTGTTTGCTAGTCATACTGAATTGGGACTAATATAATCATCCTGTATCATTTAGTCAATTGTAAAGAGACAGACTCTATAGATTAGAGTTTGTGGATCATGACCCATATATTTGATTATTTTTACACTAACACAACTCATTATTATTTCTTAGAGAGTTTAATGTATGTTGCATTGGTAAATCAATAAATTTAGGTCAAAATTAATGAAAATGACTGTAATTGTTCTGAAAACTTATATGGTTCATGATTATTGAATTTTCCTCCAACCCGTGTATTTTTTTATGATGAATATATTGTGTAGACAAATAATGGATACAAAATAATGCTGATGCATTTATGAGCAAACCAATAACATCTTGTAGATTATAAGAGAGTTAGAAGCAATAATGTAAAAGAAGCTAATACCACAAGAGCCTTTACAGTTTAAATTGTTTAGTAGAGTATAGATTATTATGCACCAATGTTAAAATAATAGTGGCATTTTAAGAATATCATGTCCTGAATATATGTAGAAAATTTGAAATTCATTTTCAGATGCAACTTCTCTTCATGCTAAGGTTTCAATGCTGTTGAACACTAAAATTTCTAAGTTGAATTTTGAAGCTGGTTTCATTTCTGAGGCATAAAATCATCTTAAAAACTGAGTTCAGGGAGCATGTCTGTTCTTGAATTCATTAAAAAACAACTCTGCCTTGTTGTCTGATGATCAGTCTATTAACAGTGACTAGATTAAAAAAACATATGTAGAGATTTTAAAATGGGCAAAAACTCTCCATACAGTAGTGCCACTAAGTGCAAGCCAGAGTAATCAATAGATGCACTACTGTATGAAGAGTTTTGCCTGTCTTAATAGTAGTTATGAGCAAGCATAAGAAATGGTAATCATGTGATGTTTAGTGGTTTAATATCAATCCTGCCTAATAGCATAATGGTGACTATGGTTATTAAAAAACCAAAGACAACAAAATGTATAGGTACTGAACTGAGTTCACACCTATATGACTATATAAGCTAATGAGCTTGGATTGAAAATATTGTTTTAAATTTTATTCTCATAGTTTGTAGTTGAGTAGAGATAAAAGGTGGCTCCTGGAGGGTTGCATTAGATCCTAAGATCCAGGTGCAGTACTATTAGATTTAAGGCTCCTCACTGACAAAAGTCATAAGCTAGAAACTAGTCTGGGGATATTATATGGATAGGCACTAGATAGGGATTTTATGCATGAGCCTTCTGGCATCCTGGCTTGCACTGAGTGGCACTACTGTATGGAGAGTTTTGCCTGTTTTAATAACAGTTATGAGCACATACAAAATGGTGATTATGTGATGTTGTAGAGATTTTAATATCATTTATGTTCATTACTTTTACAAGAACATAAATGATATTAATATTATATGGATTTGGGAATGTAATAAGGAAGATAAAGTTGTCGAGATTTTGTAAGCAGTATAGTAATTTCAAAGCATACTTTTATCAATTGCAGAAAGACTTAAAATGATTGGTAAGTTAAAAACATCAAATATTTTTTTAAATTCTTGATGGTAGCATACATTCTAAAACAATGATGTAACTTTTATAAATCATTGGTTACACTATATTTATATAATGAATAAAGTCTATTTTTATTATTTCAGTGCTGACATCTAGAGTCAGTTTGAGTAGTCAATAAATACTACAAGATAGTGCTTATAAAATTCATATTCAATATTTGAATGTTCATGCTTTCAGACTAGAATTTAGGTTATAGATTTCCTCAATGAAGAGGTTAGGATTTGGGTCTAGTATATCTGAATATTATGGACCTCAGATGTGTTCGATCTTGATCCACAAACTTCTTAATGAGAAAGCTGTAGTTCAAAATCTAATCTGGGGACATACTTAGAATATTCCCAGATACAAATTTAATAAACACTTCTATCTAATATCTATTAACTACTCAAACTTATAATAGTTGCAAAACTAAAATTATATAAATATATTTCGTTTCTGAATAGAATTATATAGTCTGGAGTCATGTGATGTTTACTTTTTTTTGTATGATGTAAATAATTTGAAAGTTTACGATGAACTTTTTAATAAAGATCTCTATTTATATTACTGCATTTGATGACATATCTAACTCTTGATTTATTGACATTTGGATGGAGATATTCAGCCTGATGGAATTAAAAGTCTTTTTATAATCTTGAAAATAGGAAGGCCAAAAGAAGATGTTTTAAGAAGTGATTTTAGCTGGAAAATGTGGAAGATGGAAATAATTCTAAGATAATATAATTATTATGCCCTGCAATAAATTATTTTCATGTAAATTATTATGGATATTTTTTATATTATAGATCAGTGTTTTTCAGAGGTTGAATTTTACATGCAAAGAGGCACTATATATATATATTTGATACTTGAAAATGAATGAAAAATGTAATATAACTTATTTCTGTAGTTTGTCAAGCATTGTTAGCCAAGAGATCAGTGCAGCTGCCTTGTAAGCAAGCAGTTGGTTGCAGACCATTGTTGCGGATTTCACCTCCTGGCAAATGCTATGACATAAGGAAAAAAAAACTTATTTCTACAGTTTTGATTGGTTTAGTCAAGGCATATGATTCTATTTATTGAAAAAAATTATTGACATTTGCTTAGTTGTTGAAAAAAATTAGTTCATATTCTATAGTTTCTACATCATAAATTAAAAGAAGTGTTCTCATTTATGGTGGAACTACGAGACATTAAAAAGAAAACTGGCAATAATAATTATTAATAATCAAAAACTTATAAAAAGTTAGAACTCTGGATGTAACATAGCTGGGCCATGATCTTTGAACCTTGATCTCCAGAATCTGTCAATCTACCCCTATGCCAAATTATACAATACAATGAAAAATAGTGTTGAACTGAGATGGGTTGTAGGTACAAAGTTGTTTATTGATGGTAATACTCTTTGAAACAATGTAAAGAAACTTTTATAACACAGAAGTCAAGATTCATTTAGATTTGATAGTGGATTTAATTTGAACAGTTAATAGCAAAAAATCCTTTATCTTAGAGCTTTTGTCGTTCAAAGAATAATAATTTTTAATGTTTTGAAAGTAATGAGATAAAAAATTGTTTTAGTACAAAACATTCAAAAATCTCAAGTATGTTATCAACTAGTGATAGAACTATCTTCAGAAACTTTGGGTCTTTAGAAAAGTAGTAGAAAAGTACAGATTCATTAAATATCTTAATAAAAGATATACTTGGATGTTGAAGTGCAAGTCTGAATCCGAATGTGGAGATATATTGTTATTATAATTATATAATTATTTTAATTAGTTGAATATTACAATTACAATTAGGGGTAGTTTTAGAATAAATGTATACGAAATTGGGTTATTTGAGTTATGCAATCCTATAAGATTTAGGATTTTCACAATTCTAATAAAATACTTAGTTTTTTGTATGAAGCTTAATTTATCTTTTGAATAATTGAAAAAAAACTTATTCAGATTAATATATAGGGTATATGAGCACAGACTTTCACACGATCTACCACTCTCTACTCTATCTAATAACACTGATACACTCAAGCACATATATGCTGAAAAGATAAACAATCACCAATATACATATTTCATGCTAAACCAGCAATCATCAGTTGGTCCAGATTATCATCTCCCACACATATGTACTATAAGTGCTCAGATATATATATATTAAGATAGAGAATCTTCATACTTTAATGGACAGGCTCCAATCTACTACAACTTCAACTCTTCAACCGTCCATCCAATTGAAAATCTGATGATGGAATACTCAAAGGCCACCCTGAGGTCGAGATTCTTGTCACACCCATGTTGACCTAAGATCAATCTGAACCCCACATGTACAGGACATAATCCATTTAATATATATGCAAGGATGGGCAGACATCTCTACAATGTAATAACTGGAACACAGGCTTATTATATACCTGTGCCTATATATGTAATATATAGGGTATATGAGCACAGATACTCTATATATTACATATATACCCTATATATTACATATATAGACACAGATATATAATAAGCCTGTGTTCCAGTTATTACATTGTAGAGATGTCTGCCCATCCTTGCATATGTATTAAATGGATTATGTCCTGTACATGTGGGGTTCAGATTGACCTTAGGTCAACATGGGTCTGACAAGAATCTTGGCCTCAGGGTGGCCTTTGAGCATTCCATAATCAGATTTTCAATTGGATGGACGATTGAAGAGTTGGAGTGTGTAGTAGATTGGAGCCTGTCCATTAAAGTATGAAGATTGTCTATCTTAATATATATCTGAGCACTTATAGTATATATGTGTGGGAGATGACAATCTGGACCAATTGATGATTGCTGGTTTAGCATGAAATAAATATATTGGTGATTGTTTATCTTTTCAGCATATATGTGCTTGAGTGTATCAGTTTTATTAGATAGAGTGGAGAGTGGTGTGTCGTGTGAAAGTCTGTGCTCATATACGCTATATATTACATATATAGTCACAGGTATATAATAAGCCTGTGTTTCAGTTATTCAGAGTAATGGGAGAAGAAAAAATTATATACTTTTTCATGGTAATATGTTCAATAGCTTACGCTACATACAACAGCATTGAAATCCAAGAATTATTGTTGTTGCTAAATTTAACGCTAAATTTACTGATATGGTTATGAAACTTTACATATTTATTGTAATCAATAAGTAAACATTCCGTGATTTGCTAAATCTGACTTGTATTTACATAATCTATATTTCTATCCAAAAATACTTTTAAAGTTGAAAATTCGGAAACCCTTGACTAACTTTGGTTAATGCAAAATCTTATGTTAATTGGCTTTACTTCCTTATGTAATTTCCGAATTCAAATATTTTATGATATTTGATTTTAAACATCACATTATTTAGTGAGTTGTACCTAATATAATTGTTCAAAAATGAAGCAAATAAAAACGTTATCCATTCAGTGTATATATATATTGTGCTATTATGGTATGTACCACCAAATCATGTCCTAGATATATACTATTTTTTTTTTATAACATCACTGATCATTGAAATGCCGAGTCGATGTCTTCCTTAATTCTTATCTCACTACATAATAATCATTATTTTTAAATAGTTATAAACACAAATGTAGAAAACAACATTTTAGTATAATTTCTTATCATCTTAAAAAGGATCATATACAATTTATTTAATATATGTTTTCTTTTATTATCACTCGATTTTAGAGAAAATATGTTTGTTTCAATAGAAATTAAAATAACATTTCACTTTTATGAGTTAAGTTACGATTCATATTCATTTCACAAAATTATTTTCTTTTCCACATACATGTTTCAATAGGACCATAATAAATAAATAATAAATTACATTTAGATGTGTATGGATCTATTTGTGTATATATGTACTTATAAGTGATATTTAAAATGAATCTATTTATAACAGTAATCGCTTGGTAAAGTTTATAAGGCAATACATCGTGCGAATCACATAATAACAATGGTGAACAGTACATCACTAGCAATAAAAGAGAAACAGCACACAACAATCTAGGTTGCTAAAAAAGAAACTCTTGTTTTTTATTTTTATTTTCATATGACATAACTAGCTAGAAGAAAAAGGTAGTGTCTGCTCTGCAAAGACAACGCTTAAACTGGAATAAGCACTCAATACCAACCAAAATGCAATTATTCGGTACTATAGAAGTTTTATTTGATTTCATTGGAAATTACGAATATATGCTTTTAGATTCGCACAATATATTGCCTAGGAAATTTAAATATGATATTAGCGATTAAAAGTGGATATGTATGTATTGTAGAAAAACAAATTTGGATTTCTCATATTTCTGTTATTATATATTATAATCATTTTCTTATATTGTCAAATCTTTTTCACATATCTCTGGTCATATGTTTATAATTACACCCCTCCACAAGGTATTAAAAGTGGATATAAATAGTCCCGATCTTGTACGAGAATGGTATAGTGAAAATGACACTAGAGAAATATTATTTATTAAGTAAATAATCTCTAGTCTAATGAATAATTAATAAAAATTATTAATTTCTGATGCAAGTTTTACAATTACAAATTTAAGTTATAAATATAACTTTGTCAAGTATGATTTAAACTATAAGCATCTCTCTACTCTAGTATCTATAAATAAATTTAAACAATGACTGATACCATTCATGCTTGGGATTCAAAACTGGAAGTAAAAAACAACTATATTTTGTATTCAAGTTAAAAGCCTAAAATTCAATTTAACCTAAAGTTTTGAACCAAAGCCAATCTGCTTAAACTGTTACATGGATTTGCCTTAACTACATAGTTTAATATGTTCAGTTCTTATTAAAAATAAGTGTCCGTGTCTTTTGCTAAAATGTTAATTACAATAATTCAATTAATTGTTTACCTTACACAATAACTCTAATGACATCCATAATAAGTTAAAATAGTCAGTGATTATTAGATGATAGAATATTTAAATCACTATATCAATTTCTTACTTTTGATATTATCAATGAGTCATGTAATTTATGCATCTAGCAACCCTTTTTTTTTTTTTCAGAGTAAAAACTGAAATCCAAAACACTTCAAAGTTTTGAACCCAGACAATCTGCCCAAATAGTTATATCGATGCACTTCCAGATCAACAACTTTATATTTTAGTAATCTTAATTCTTTATTAGTTGCAGACATTTATATTTTCTGGCTACAAATAGTAATATTAATAACATATCACTTCATTTTTTTTGTTTACAGTTGCATAATAAAACGAGTACATGAATAGGAAAATGAAGATAAAAATTAGTACTAGAAGTATAAGTGCATTGCCTCTATTTTTGATTCCATGCTTTGATAATAAAGGTTGTAGATAGTGCTAGAGTAGAGAGCTGCTGTTATTTTATTATATATTGTGGAAGCTAAAACATGATTTGTAAATATTAAAATAGACATAGTAATGTTTGTGGGAGAGGTTCTGTATAAGCAACAATAAAAAAAATCCCTTAAAATATTAATGGAATTCACATTGATTTTATATTATTTTTAGTTTAAAAACTTTATGCAGAGGATAAACTCTCCATAGATTCACACTATTCAATGCAAGTCAGAGTAAACAATGGATGAAAGAAGGTTTGTGCATAAAATCCCCATCTAGGATCTACTCTTCCAATATCCTCAGAATAGTTTCTAGCTTATGGCTTTTATCAATGAGGAGCCTTGAATCTGAGGGCACTGTATCTAGATATTAGAATCTAATGCAATCCTCCAGCAGCCACCTTTTATCTTATTAACTAACTATAGTGCTTTGGGTCTAAAATGAAAACACAAAAATGTTTTCAATTCAAGCCCTTTGGCTTGTATAGTTGTATAGATCTGAATTCAGTTCAGCATCCAAACTTTTTGGTCTCTGGTTCTTTAATAACCATTGACATCAATAATTCTATTGGTCAGGATTGGTATTAAACAACAAAACATTACATGATTAACATTCTTTATGCATACACAAGCTGTACACAGAGATTAAACTTCCCATACAGTAGCTAATAAGTTAAAAGGTGGCTTCTGGAGAGTTACATTAGAACCTAACATCTAGCTGCACTCAGATCCAAGGCTCCTCACTGATGAAAGCCACAAACTAGAAATTAGTCTGGGGATATTGAATGAGTAGGCACTAGATGAGAATTTTATACACAAACCTTCTTACATTTCATTAATTACTTTGGCTTGCACTGAGTGGTGCTACTATATGGAAAGTTTAGCCTCTATGTTAACAGCTTGTGTAGGTATAAAGAATGGTGATCATGTAATGTTTAGTGGTTTAAAAACTTTAATTTTTTTTAAGAAAGAACTTTGAATTTATATAATAAATTTCATGTTATTTATTATTATTTGTTAAAATAATTTATTATTTATTCATTAAATTAAAATTGATTTTTTTAAAGAAGGTAATTATTATTTTAAAATTATTATGATTTTACACAATTAATTTACATTTGATTTTAATTTAAAATGAATGAATGTTCGTTAAAAACAAGAAAATTGCATTTAAAAATATTTCAGTTATTCCTCTTGGCAATCAACAGTATAATATTAAAGCTTCTTAAATATAAAAATGGAAAATACAATAAATTACAATATTGTTAATTAAGAAAATTATGAATATGAAACAAATAATTAATCTTTTTGATTACTCATTTTCTTATAAATGTTTTATTAGGAGTTTCAAGATAATGTTATATATAGGTTTTTATATATGTATGAATTTATACTATTAATAACATTTTCTGCTAATATCATTCTACTGAAAAGGATGAAGGAAGTTGCTTCAATTCATGGTTTCTTTTCTGTCTAATAAACTTTCTTACCTATCCATCTCACACAATATTAACAATACTGTGAACATTGTCCGAAATAACACAATGATTTCGAATGATGAAGTCAAAAGATGAAGTTTTTGATTTTAATCATTGAAATTAAAATCTTGTTTCTATAATGCAAACTGTTTGATAGAACACTGTCATAAAAAAAAATTGGAGATAGTAGTTTCCTGTTTACATTAGCTTTCATTTCAAGTACAAAGGATTTTAACATCAATTTTAATTTTTTGTACATATTATCATGTAGCATTGCTATAACATAAACAAATACCCATGAACAAACTGCAATTTCTCAAGCATTTTCTACCAAACTATTTAATTAACTGACGGAAATGCTTTGATTAAATTATAAATTTTTTCTACAGTACAGGCTTTTTTATACCTGTACTTCTATATATAATATATAGGGGGTTTGAACTCAGACTTTCACTTGACTATCAACCATCTATGATAATTCATACTGCTGATACACTTGATCACGCACATGTTGAAAAGATAAATGATCACCAATATTCGTATTTTGTGCTAAACCAGCACTCATCAGTCTGTCCAGATTATCATCTCCACACATATATGTACAATCAAAACTCAGCTTATATTAAGATAGCCAATTTTCATACTTTAATGGGCAGGATTCAAAACACTCCACACCACCACTCTTCAACCATCCATTTCATTGAAAATCTGATGATGGAACATTCAAAGCCCATCTTAGTGCCAACCTTCTCATCCTACCCATGTTGACCACAAGTAACTCTGACCCCTCATAATAATATATATACAAAACAACACCATTGCTTGTGATATCTTTTTTTTTTACATTTTATTGAATGCTATAAATCATATATATAGTAATTCTCGATTATTATTATTTAGATATACATAAAACTGTTATTTCAATATATATTCTTGAAGCATGCAAAGAAAGCTATCTGAGAAAGATAAATAAGCTCAGATTATAATTTATACTAAAACAGCATTCTTTAGTTAGCTCCAAATCACAATTTGCTTTCATCATTTGTTCACTATTTATTAATACCAAATAATTAAATTTTGATTTACAAGCATCAAAGTTTCTGCACTCACAGCTTTGACATAAACCATTTCAGATAAATATTTTAATGATTATCACTAATCATTTATTAAATTAAAAATTATCTTTAGTTCAGATGTGCACTTTAAATCTCAAGTAAAGATTAATATACATACATATATATATATTGTAATGATATATAAATATGTCATTACATTAATTTAAAATAAAAACTTAAAAGTTCGCAAATAAAAGTAAAAAACTAAATGCTAAAATTAAAATGTTTGTTAAACGTATATACATTCGCACAGATGCCAAACTTTAAAAATATTTTTTTTTAAAAAACAAATAAATAAGTATTTGAACGTACTTTTTTTATAAAAAAAAAGTACAAGATTTAAAAAAAAACAGGTATTAATTAATTCTTGTAATCTGTAAATGGAAATGATTGTTTATAAATTGTTTGAAAAGCAAGCTAGCCTTGGGCTCTTGTATAATTAAAATGATCTGATGAAAGATAGATAAGAAGAAAAGAGAAATTAGCTTGACCAATGGACACTAAGCCTTGGCTCAGACCCTAATGAAAGTGATGGATTAGTGACGTTTTGTTGATTGAATCCGTGTAGATTAATATAAAAAGGGAAATACAGTTTTTTCAGACAGTTCCAGCGTTTTGTGTTTGGGAGATGTGGTAGGACGCACATACCACACTCTCTATAAAAAAAATGAAAAGAGTGTGATACCTTGAACCAGCTATTGCCATCTCCAGAACATTATCTTCCAATGGAGGCATCGTGGGAATTAAAAGTAGAAACCTGGACTCTTCTACCATAAGCTATATTGACATGAACTCTAAATTTAAAAATAATTAAGAACTTTCGTTCAAGCTTATGAACTTCTATCTGACTTTTTTAAGTTTAAAATCAAATTAATAATGTTTAATTTTATATGTTTTCCGATTGATAAAAATCATTTCCATTTTTTTTTCTTATTGTATAAATTATTTATTGTTTAAATTTTAAATGATGAAATTTAGGTTGGGTATAGATGTTGCATAGATTCGTTAGCAGTTGATTATGTTGAAGTTTTCACATTTGATTAGAATATATAGGTCAACGATGTTAATGTGGGCATCTTACGATGAATGCCATGGGGCCTTATGTATTCTTTTTTGCAATTGACGTTATCGATGATTTTGTATTTTGATCGATTGTGTTTAATTTGGATGTTTTTGACCATGGAATCTGTGCAGCCGATCTATACTCAACATTTTAAAAACAAATTTATAAAAATAATCTGTGTGAACATATTTAAATGTTAAATTTAAGTCGGGCATGAATGGCTATATAGTTTTGTAAAGTTATATTAAGGGAGGGTAATCTTAGGTTATTCATTTCGTAGTTGAATTGGTTCAATGGATTGGATATATTTGTGTAATTGTAGATGTAGTATGAGATCCGCTATGGGCAGGATTATATATATATATATGCCACACACCTTCTGTTTGCCTACGGATAGGTTTGTAAGATGGCAGAGGACTGCAGTCCATTCCTATGAAGTTTTATGTTTATTGTTCTACTTGCCAACAGATGTAACATTCCTGTTGGTGGAGAGACAATGTCTTCTCTAATTCTACTTACTGATCAGATGTACATTCCTGACAGTATAGTATTTTGTGTTATTGTATTTTCATGCTACATTGAATACATAAATGTATCAGATGGATTGGTGCCGGTTTGATTGCAAAATTTGTTGCCTAAGGTTAAATCAGGGAAAAATATTTTCTTTTCAAATGCAGATCTATGTAGTCTATTCATACTCGACTATCTAAATAAAATATTAAACTCATTGAAACTTAGTTAAATGTAAAATTAAAAGTTAATATAAAAATCTAAAATGTTAAACTTATTCCTCAAATTAGAATGATTTTATATGTGCGTAAATAAATATTTTTATGTGTTAATTTCTGGCAGTGGCTTTTATTCTTTTATATTTAAGATATAAAATTTATATTTTATTATCTCTGCTACTCCACTGAGCTAGTGACTTGGGCTAATGATCTGAATATTTAAATAAAGTGGAATCTTAACAGCGCATATCTGCCTACTCTATAATTTTTTCTAGGTTTAATGCCTAGATGGCACCTTGTAGAGCAGATATCGTAGTTTGCGGTTAGATTCGATCTTCACTTTCATTTTGATTGTTATAATTGGTGCCCAACGTGGGCCGATCTTTAATAAACATGAGTGCCCTGAGAATTTTAAAAGTGAATCATGCAAATAACATTTGTTGTTTTTTCTGAAATAAGTACATTTTTGTACTAACGTAAAATTATCGCCAGATGTTTAATAAACCACTAGTACTTTTGAAAATAAATCATGCCCGTAATATTTTTTCTGAAATTAGTATAAATATATTTGTTGTATTGATGTGGAGTTGCAGTTTGAAGTTTTGTTTAAAAAGTGCTGCCAGTAAGAAAAATTGCGCATATGTAGAGATAAATTCGAGGAATAAAAACTAATAAATAAAATGTAATAATAAATCTAAATCATATTTTTTTTTAAAAAAGTCTTGTTAAATTAAAATCTAATCGTTCAACTTGCCTAAGTAATAGTTAAAGGTAGGAGAAATGAAACTTGGAAGGGAGGGAGCAGAAATTTAGCTGGTAATAGGGAATCAACAGTCAACATTTTTTTAAATCATTATATTTGTGTGTAATTACTGTTTTGTCTTTTAAAATCAAAAAAAAAAAGTTTTGTCCTTTTGAAATTTTCAGATATAATCAATTTGTGTAACGTAATTACTAACACTAAGTAAATTCTTTTTTTTTTTTTTAATGTTTTTGTTTTTTGAGGAAGTTTACTGATATGTAACGATATATAAATATGTTGTTACATTAATTTAAAATAAAAACTTAAAAGTTCGCAAATAAAAGTAAAAAACTAAATGCTAAAATTAAAATGTTTGTTAAATGTATATACATTCGCACAGATGCCAAACTTTAAAAATATTTTTTTTAAAAAAACAAATAAATAAGTATTTGAACGTACTTTTTTATAAAAAAAAAGTACAAGATTTAAAAATAAAAACAGGTATTAATTAATTCTTGTAATCTGTAAATGGAAATGATTGTTTATAAATTGTTTGAAAAGCAAGCTAGCATTGGGCTGTTGTATAATTAAAATGATCTGATGAAAGATAGATAAGAAAATAAAGAGAAATTAGCTTGACCAATGGAAGCACTAAGCCTTGGCTCGGACCCTAATGAAAATGATGGATTAGTGACGTTTTGTTGATTGAATCCATGTGGATAATATAAAAAGGGAAATACAGTTTTTTCAGACAGTTCCAGCATTTTGTGTTTGAGAGATGTGGTAGGACGCGCATACCACACTCTCTATAAAAAAATGAAAAGACTGTGATACCTTGAACCAGCTATTGCCATCTCCAGAACATTATCTTCCAATGGAGGCATCGTGGGAATTAAAAGCAGAAACCTGGACTCTTCTACCGTAAGCTATGAACTTTACAAATTAACAACAACAAAAAAAAAAGTAATTAAGCACTTTCGTCAATGTTTTTTTTAAAGATTCAGCTAATTTAAATTTTAAAATGAATTCTTATTTGATTTTCAAATTAATAATTGATTGTTTAAATTTATATAGTTAAGTTTTGCTAAAATCGTTTCCATTTTATTATTATTATTTGTAGTAATATTTATTGTAGAAATTATTAAATGCATTACATTTAGGTTGGGTATAGACGTTGCATAGATTCATTAGCGGTTGATTATGTTGAAGTTTTTACATTTGATTAGAATATATAGGTCAACGATGTTAATGCGGGCATCTTACAATGAATGCCATGGGGTCTTGTGTATTCCCTTTTGCAAATGATGTTATCGATGATTTTGTATTTTAATCGATTGTGTTTAATTTGGATGTTTTTGACTGTGGAATCTGTGCAGCCGTTCTATACTTAACATTTTAAAAACGAATTTATAAAAATAATCTGTGTGAATGTATTTAAATGTTAAATTTAAGTCGGGCATGAATGGCTATATAGTTTTGTAAAGTTATATTAAGGGAGGGTAATCTTAGGTTATTCATTTTGTAGTTGAATTGGTTCAATGGATTGGATATATTTGTGTAATTGTAGATGTAGTAAGAGATCCGCTATGGGCAGGATTATATATATACACCACACACCTTCTGTTGGCCTATGGATGGGTTTGTAAGATGGCAAAGGACTGCAGTCCATTCCTATGGAGTTTTGTGTTTATTGTTCTACTTGCCAACAGATATAACATTCCTGTTGGTGGAGAGACAATGTCTTCTCTAATTCTACTTACTGATCAGATGTACATTCCTGACAGTATAGTATTTTGTGTTGTCGTATTTTCATGCTACATTGAATACATAAATGTATCAGGTGGATTGGCACCGGTTTGATTGCGAAATTTGTTGCCTAAGGTTAAATCAGGGAAGAATATTTTCTTTTCAAATGCAGATCTATTTAGTCTATTCATACTCGACTATCTAAATAAAATATTAAACTCATTGAAACTTAGTTAAATGTAAAATTAAAAGTTAATATAAAAATCTAAAATGTTGAATTTATTCCTCAAAATTTAAATGTCATTTTATATGTGCGTAAATAAATATTTTTATGTGTTAATTTCTGGCAGTGGCTTTTATTTATTTATATTTAAGATATAAATTAAGATATAGATTTTTATCTCTGTGTCTCCACTGAGCTAGTGACTTGGGCTAACGATCTGAATATTTAAATAAAGTGGAATCTTAACAGCGCATATCTGCCTACTCTATAAATTTTTCTAGGTTTAAATGCCTAGATGGTGCCTTGTAGAGCATATATCGTAGTTTGCGGTTAGATTCGATCTTCACTTGCATTTCGATCATTATATATATATATAATAAACCATAAACACATGGATTATCTTAATTTTTTTAAACATGCTTAAAATTTCCATTCCACTATACAATATTAAAACATAAATAAAAACATCTAGAAAAGATAAATGATCCCAAAATAATGCATTTCATGTTAAACCAGAATTCTTCAGTTGGACCAGGCTACAATCTATTATACATATTGTAATGATTATATTTGTACATTTGTGCAATGCAACAAAATCCAGAGTTTTAGTAAATTATCTCAAGGCTGATCGAAGTGAGGTTGTTGAGATCCTGAATCCAATCTCACCCCAGTTACTTTACCAATGCTCAGAGATTTAACATCTTATGGATGACATATATGAGGCTACACACACTTTTTTAATTTGTGTGCCACCAATAGCACATTGGTGGAACATGAGACTATGATTAAACAGAATATTCACAAAGTATAGCTATATAGACATGACTCAAACAACAGATATTACTAAATTTAGATGGTGATTCATAAATAACTAAGTAATAATCAATAATTAATGAATAATGAGCAAAAATTGAGACACCAAGCAAAGTTATATTTTAAATAAATTTAATATAAGCCAAAATTAAAATAAAATAAAAGAAACAATTAAAATATATGAAATTTGTCTCACTCACAGGTGATGATGATTTTATAGGTTTACAGACTATTAATTTAAATATTTGGTATTTTACCTCACTCGCAGGTGGTGATGATTTTAGAGGTTACAATATATTATCTCAAATATTTGATATTTTATCTCACTTGCAGGTGATGATGAACTTATAGATTACAATTTGTTTAATTTTCATGAGGTTTATTTTTACAGTCTTAGAAATTGGTTTTAGGTTTAGCTCATGATTATCTATGCCTTATTTATGCCATGCTACTGGGTATTAGATTTGCCTTAGTCAATTTGCAGAAGTGATTATCATTAATTACAATTAACATTTTATATAATTAGTACACATTTCTCTATATAGATTATAAGCTTAAAAACTAGATTTCTTTTCAGATCAAAGCTGAAATATGAATTATTATGGTGGGATGAACTGATGGTAGGATAAGACTTCAGATACCAAGGCATTTATAAAATACATAATCTGAGTCTGTGCATGTCGAATATGTGCTTGGTCACAGGATTCATTACCATGTAATTGGTTCCCTTAGACTGTACTACTTGCTGTGAATAAGAGATGTTTAGTCTGTGTGATCGAACAGCCCACAAATATATCTGGATTCTTATGCTCCAGTCCTAAATGAGGATAATGGGATGGCCCTTAAAACCAAAGCCCATTTTAAAAGAAAGCTGTCTGAACTTATGAAATGGGTTGACATTAAACCAAGCCCATTTAACATAAAATATACAGCAAGGAGTATAGTCATGTATGAGCTTCCTAAAAACACATTCACCCCATTGACTACATCATTATATAATAAAAATTAAGATGCAAAACATTAGTTTCCTTCCATGGAACACCCATAAATCAGTTCATAGATTATCATTTATAATTATGCTACTAAAAATATAATGAATCTAATTTATTAAGATATCTATTAGGTATTCATATAAATCTAAGGAGGGCTATATCATATATTTTGGGATAATTATAAGATTAAGTTCTAACTTTATGCTGTGTTTCGTGACCTCTGCTAAATATTAACAACTAGTTTATTTATAGCAAATCTATCTTTAAGCATTTATAATTGCTTAATTACATATATCAATAAATATTATTTTACTCATTTCAGAAGGGAGTTTTGTTTGTGCACTAATAAACACAAAATTATATAAGGATGAGAACAACTTATCATTTCTCAATAATGAATTTAAATATTAATAAACTCCATTCTGAATAAAACATAGCATAAACACATAAATATATAATTGAAGATAATATAGGCATAGACTTAACTCTAAAAGAAAGAATATAAAATGATAGATAATATTTCACATAAGTGAAATGTAAGATTTGGCTTTATTTGCTTAGTCATAATGAAACAAAATTAAATAGTTTAAATCAGATTAAATTAGATCAAATCAGGAAAGACTTATAAATTAGATAGTAAAATAAAATTGCATGTTTAGTTTAGGAATTAATAATTGAAAAGTTTAAAATAAATTAGTTTAAACAATATTGGCCATTTACAGTATTTTTAGCTAGCTTTGAGAAGTTGGTTACCACTTTAAGTTAGGTTGTTTGGCATGATTGCTTGGTCTTGGGAATCCTCTTGTTCTTACTGCTACTGGGCTGTTGTTTCAGGTGTCTATGTATTTAATAAATGACTCTCAGGATCAGAAAGCAAGTTTATTATCTCTCTACCCCTTAAATTTCATGTTATACAATTTGATTACTTTAGCGATACTCTAGCAAAAATGATCATGTAATAAATCCTCAAAATGGCTGAAATCAAGTTTATATACTGGCCTCCCCCTTTTTTTACATTGACCACACTTGTTTACTAGCTTTAATTCCAAATTTGTTTTTCTAATTAAGTTTGCTATATTCTTAGAATATCCAGGGATTTCTGCGGATTTTTCAATTTTCTTATAGGTGGGTCCCTCGATTTTGACCAGGTTAATTTATTTAAACTTATTTTAAGATCTATTTTTACCCTTAACTTTTAAATAGGTCAAAATACAAAAAGAAGGATTAATTTAAATTATTTTTTTACGAAAAACAAATCTGAAACTTGGTAAATATCTTACTCTATATGTAACACGTTTAAGCGTAATTTATCTATATATACAGAAATATCATAATTTCTATATTAACTTTATAATAATATTTAAATAAAGAAAATGCATAATGCTTTAAATCTATAACATTATTATTTCTTTTCTGCATATATGTAAGTTTTAGTTACACATACAGCAAGGTTTATATTTATTTAGCAAACAATAATATATATGTGCGTATATGCTGATTTATTACACATATATATACACTTTCTACAATGTATGCTATAATATGTGCACACACATATAACCATAATTATTAATTTTAAAATTAGTCTAATATACGAGGATAGGTACAGAAATAAAATACTACTATAGGATATAGTAGGTAAAACAGGATGATAGATAGATCTGACTGTTTCATATCACTAAAGTTCCGTGAAAATTTATTAATTTTATTAGATAAATGCCTTTACTCCGGGTTTAAAATATTATTAATATAGAAATTTCCATGATAGTCTTGCCCTATGTTATTAATATAGCTTGAATTACCCTGAAAATCCTTTACTTGCTTTAGTTTAAATTCTACATTAAATAAGATAAACAACAAATAAAATAATTATCAATAAGTATATACATATCTAAATAGATTAGTCTAAACTAAGAAATATAAAACATATTAACATATTAGGACCTAAGTTTATCTGATCTTTAAGTAGGATCAGTATTCTCGGATGCAATCCTACACAGCTTTTAACTCCATGCATTGTATGTACCAATGGTTTGGTTGTCTGTTTCCAACAGGAAGGCATTATTTCCTTGGCACACTTTGACTCCATAAAGGCCTTTGTAGAGTGGGAAAAAATTATGGAATTTATTAAGGGATTTATTGCTTCTCCGATGGGTTTTATATTCATTGTTTTTAGGCTGGGTTTGGTATGGTTCTTTCCTGAACTGGAAGTGCTTACAATGTACCTTAGTACTTACCTTCCTTAGCCTCAGAGCTTGAACCCTTGTCTGATTCCTTGTCCCCAAAACATGCAGACTACTTTCCTTTTCTTCTCCTTTTTCACACTGCCTTTTCCGCTCTAGTCTTAACATTGTATTTACTATCCTTTCTTTCAAAATTTAATTTTTCCAAACTGGTTTTGATCTCTACCCCTACATAATGGTCTCCTTTTTTCATTAGTAATTTGAAGACTAGTGGTTTCCATCAGGTTTTATTCTCTATCCTGCCTCTCTGGCTCAACTTCCTCCACCTAAATTCCTCCCTTAGCTGGAAGAAGACAATAATGTATAAAAATTAAAGAAAAGACTTTGTTAAAAGAAAAATTGTATATCAAGTAATAATTATATTTTGTAATCAAATTATCATCATCATCATTGTCAACCATTATCATTCCACTGCAGGATAAAGATCCCTCCTAGTTCAGTTCATCTTCTGTGATCTATATCTCTCTTATCCACATCACCTCTCCACACTTTCTTATTTTATCCAGATGTCTCACATGTAGTCTCTTTCTGTATCTTTTACTATTTTTACTATTATTATATGATTTGTTAACTTCTTTAAATGTAATATTGTATAGTCTAAATTTATTTACTGGAATAACTTATATGTTCCTTGTGATCTAGCCAATTATTACAAATAGGGATTGTAAGTGATGATTATCAGTATTAGGTAAAATAAAACATTGTTTAAAACATGTTATGTATTGGTTTAACTCTTGATAGTTAAATCAAAAGGCAATCCTATATAAATAAACAAGTAAATGTAAATCATTCAAGCATGCTGAGTCTGATCATTACAAGATGGATGGATAACATTACTTTAAGAAAGCTAATGAGAAAAAAATTTCTGAAATGTTTACTGACTATAGAATGGTTTGTCAATTTTTACTTTACTGTGGCAAATGAGTAATTGATGTTTCATGCATGATGATTGGTGACAATATTTCTCCAGATTAAAAATCTATTAATTGAAGCATGTTTAGATTTATTTTATTGAGCTAATTAACAGAAAATGCAGTAGCACCAAATATTTATACATTAATATGAGGTTAGTTTATTAAGTCAGTTGGTGTCAGATCAAGGTAGCTAACATGAAAGATCCCACACATTTATGAAAGGTTTTTCAAATTTTTTATATAGTATAATAACTGAAGAATTAATATTTTAAAGCTGGTGATTGGAAATTAATTTTTTCTGTATTGTTTACACCTATATATGTCCTTGAAGTAAGTATCCCTAAATCCAATTGTAGTAAAGATTTAAGTGATACACTCACACACACACATATATATATATATAACATTTAAATACATATATTATCTATACTAAACTTAATGTACTTTGAAGGTTTGAACTCAGAATTCCATGTTCTCTATAGCTATCCACTTTATCTTATACAACTGATACACTTGACTGCACACATGTGGAAAAATAAATGATATTCAATATATGTATTTTGTGCTGTACCATCATTCAACAATTGGTCCAGGTCACCATCTCCCACACATATATACAATTAGTACTCATTTTATATTATTATATCAAAATCTTTAATAGATAATGTTCTATATATAAAACATCAGAGTGACAAAGTCAACATGGGTATGACAATAATATTAGCAATAGCAAGGGCTTTGAATATTTCATCCTAGGATTTTCAATGATATGGATGGCTGAAGAGTTGGAGGGTGGAGAAAATTGAAGCTTGTTTATTAAAGTTTGAAGATTTGCTATCTTAATATATAATGAGCACTGATTGCATATATTTGTGGAAGTTGGTAATCTGGACATATATATTAGAGATCATTTATCTTGTTCACATGTATGTGGTCATGGGTATCAGTTGTCTAAGATAGTGTGGCTAGTTGTATATATTGTAGATTTTCTATTTAGTATATTATTGTATGGAAGTTGTTAAAGGTCAATTTTAGTAAAAGTTTAAATTTTTTATGTAATGATTGATAAAAAACCTATTATTTACTTTATAGAAGAAGTTAAATTAGTTGTTTCATAAGTGTTAATTAAATTTGAGTTAATTTTCTTTAGATAGTTATAACCTATATAAGATATAATTTGGGTTATAAATTGTACTATTTATTTTTTAAAATAAAAAGTAAATAATAGTTAAAATAATGTAAAATGTTTTTAATCAGTCATTACGATGATTAAAGTTAATATTTCTTATAATTATTAATAATAAATTTGAAAATTATTATTTATTTTAAACATTTAATTAATGATAAAATAAATGGGAGTGTGATGTGTGTTAATAGATGTGCACACCAATTGCTTTAATAATAAAGGAATTTACTTCTGGTTAAAGTAGTCAATTTTTTTAATTATATAAATAATAAAAGTTACTTTTAATAATATAAATGTCACAAAAAGTTCATAAAATTAATAATTAAAATAAGTGTAAATTACAAAAATTAGTTGTTAAAATTTGATTTTAAATAAAGTCTATTTTTTTTAATTTAAATATAATTTAAATTTTGCATTATTAACATTGATAAATATTGATTTAATAATATTTTAATTCATTTTAAAATTATAGACAGTAATTAATATTCATTTTTACTAGATATCTGAACTAATTAACTAATCAGATATTGTAAAATTTTATCTATAAATAGGAATAGACAGGCTATAAAAAATGAAATCAAGAAATCATTGGTGGAGAAAAATATCTTTTCTTTTCCTAAAATTTAAGTGGAGATTTATTTAAATTTTATTATATTTTTTAATAATAAAAGTGAAACAATAATTCTAAATATGTGGGAATTAATTTTAAGAAATTTGATATTAAATTTCATATGGAGTGAAAAGTAAACTATCTTAGTTAATGCTCCATATATGCTGACTACAAATTTGTGATAATGATTAGAATAGAACTTCATTGACTTGGATAAAATGTACTTCAAAAAAAGAAACTGTGTGCTATTTAAACACTTTCCTGCTTAAAATAAAATGAATGTGTAAGAAAAGTAATTTTTAATAATTTTCCCATATGATAGAAATTATTTTTTATTAAATCTTATCTTTATTAGTAATAACAATTACTTATATTCATTAAGATTTTTAATATTTAAAGATATAAATTTATTTATAACATTGTTAAGATGATAATTGCATAAGAGAAGACGATGCAGATTAAATCTTATTGAAAAGTCAATAAATACTGACTTTAATGTAATTTAAATAGTTATAATTTATCAACTATATCAAATATTGATTATTCAAAGGAGTAATTTTAGAATTTCTAATTGTACAAGTTTATGTTTTAAAATGTAAAGAAAAAAATGAAACTTTCAAAGAACTTATAGTAATATATACTTAATAAATTGGGAAGTAATCATATAAACAACATAGAAGGAAGGATGAACTTATGAAATAAGAATATATTATTATTGATAAATAATTCTAACATGAATATTTATATTTTCAAATTACGATATAGGTAATGGTGAAAAGCATAGAGGGAAGAAAAAATGAGGAAAGAATTTCTCTTTTTTCATGCAACAGTTGGTTGTTGATGTCACCATGTAAACTATACTCCCAACTAAGTTTTGTAATTTTTTATTTATGTCAAGTTTTCTGTTTGGATTGTTTTATTTGAATTGACTTTAATATTAATATAGTACTGAATATTTAAAATTATTTATTTTATATGTTGTTTTAGATTTAAGTATTTAAAATTATTTTTGTATACGTTTTTTTTTATTGATTATAATTCTATAATATGGAAGAGGGGATATTTATAAGAGAGTAAGTGGTGATAATCATAAGCTATTATGATTAAGATAATAATTTAATAAAATATAAGATATTGGTATTTAATTTTAAGCATGGAATCAGGTAGATAAAGATGTGTGATATTTATAATATATAAACTTAAATTATTATACAGAAAAAGAATCAGAATTAAAACCAATTCTTTTTTTATGTTGCACTTCAAGTATACAATAGTCAAACATGTTTAAAATACATATGTATACAAGCAATAAAGATTACAAATTATAAAATTATTATATAAAAGCCTTTTTCAGCAAATTGTTTTTTGCCCTTTTCAATATGTCTCCACGATTTAAAGCACATACAGCGACATCTATATCAACACATGAGAGAAGACAGATAAACAAATGGATATCTGACATGATCTATTATGTGATTTTTTTCCTCAATTCTACTACAAAATTATTTTGTTATATATATTGAATGGATATATATCCACATATATTAATTAATTAATTATCCATTCTTTATCCATTAACCACTTATTATTTAACTTAATGGATGTTTTGTATATATTCATACAGTTGTTTTTATTATACATGATATAGTTTGTTTCATATATTTTACGTCTAGTAACATTTTTAATATAATCAAGAACACTTATATTATCAATACAATTTATTTTATGTCCGTACTGCAAATAATGAACATATAACACAGATCTATCATCTTTCCTAGCAATAGCATCATTGTATTCTTTAGCTCTTTCTCCCAATTGCTTTGATGTCTGGCCATAGTAAACCATATTACAAAAATTACATCTAATTTTATAAACCATTCCTCTCTTATATTTTATATTATCTTTCATTCTATAATTAGTTATCAATTTATCCAAATTTTTGCTATTAGCCCATCCCACGTTAATGTTTTTATCTATATAATTTTTACTTTTTTTAATTTAATATATTATACACACTAGGCAAATATGAAATTTTTATCCACTTCTTTTGTTTATTAGTCCTACATCTATTATTATTCGTGCTATTTACTCTATGTTGTGAAAATATATTATCAATACTACGTGATGCATATCCATATCCCATATATGTTTGTTTAAATTTATCCTTCTGTAACATAGCAATATTTCTATGTGTATTAAATCTATCATTCTTATATTTAAAATTCTTAATTACACTCATCTTTTGTATCCATGGTTGTTTTGAATCAATTGATATAATTTTCCTTAGTTATAATCTTTAATAAAATGCTTAATTATAATATCATTATTTTGATTTAAAATAATTTCAATATCTAAATACCTTATTTCATTATCAATTTCTTTCATAATAAACCTACTATTATCAACATTATTATTAAATTGTTTATATAATTTATATATTGCCCTCTTATTACCAATTATCAAACTATCATCTACATATCTAAAATAATGTAGTACTTCTTTTTAAATATATATAGATGTTGCTGTATGTGCTTTAAATCGTGGAGACATATTGAAAAGGACAAAAAACATAATTTGCCGAAAAAGGCTTTTATATAATAATTTTATAATTTGTAATTTTTGTTGCTTGTTTTTATGTATTTTAAACATATTTGACTATTATAAACTTAAATAAAAGTATATGGCAAAGAATTGAATTCATTCATTATAATATTACTATGTTTGTGCAGTGGTATGTATGATGATCTCTTTACAAATTACAAATTAATTATTATTATATTTATGATAAATTCTATAATAAAACTATTTGTTTGGTTTTAATCTTCTTGGTATGTTATTATAATGAGTTAATGATAAGTTTAGATGTTATGAGAGAGGGAATGTATTATATGTGATGTATAAACGTTCAACCATGTATTAGAAAATATATTTGTAAAACTCTAATATTTGTGTTAATATCAAAATATGCATGTATGTATAATTTAGTTATATATAAATAAATCAAATCAAATGAATGACACACTTTCATCGATTTCTTCTAGTGCTTTCAAAGGTATAACCTTCATTTTTAAGAAGTACAATATTCCTTCATTTTCAAGAAGTGTAATATGCAAAATAGGGCAGATTAAATATGCAAATAAGAGAGGGAAAAAAATCTAAATCTGCAACTTCTTAGATATGGCGTAAAATCTCTCTTTATTATTCATCACATGTACATCTGATATAATATAGTATGCCTCCTTCACTTTTCTACACAATTCTCCACACATAACGTGAGGATTGTTTGGCCTGCACTGATGGCCCATAGCATACAAAAACATGTATGCAGTGTTTAACCATGAATGGTACTATATGCTCAATGGATGGCCAATGGGTCTTCCAATGAGTGGAATTGTGGCCAGCATCATGATGAACTCATATGAACAAATCATCATTCTGAGATATGTGGACAGTGGATTAGAGCTATATGCCAGATATGTAGATAACATTTTTATAGCTGTGCCTAAAGAAACTATAGAAGACATTAAGACAGACCTTACAACAGCATCAAGTCTGAACATAAATACAAATCAAAATGAAGTGCCTAATAGCATTAAATATCTAGACCTTCAAGTGATGATTGAGACCCATTGCTTCTGTTACAGAATGGACATCAAACCTATCAACGTTAGAAGCCACATACCTCATGTATTGAACACTCCATATATATATAAAATGGCTGGTCTGAAATCTTTCTTATACAGAAATGCTAATCTGTGCAGCTTTGAGGCTGACAAAGGGAAAACATTGAAATGTTCAGAAATGAGCTAATAAACACAAAATACAATATAAGAGCGATCAATAATATTATCAGAAAATTTAAAAGCAGTCCCATTCATGAACTGAGACAGAATAAAACCCATATTTTGCTGCCAAGCATTAAAAATATTCATAAAGACTTACACACAATCTTTAGCACTGATTTTAGTGTGTGTTACCACTCTTCTCCTATTCTCAACAGGCGCATAAATAATAATAATGACCACATTCCCCCAATACATGCCCAGCATGTGATTTACAAGATTGTGTGTAGTAATAATAACTGCCCAGTGGCATATTATGGGGAAACCAGGGCATCTATCCATACAAGACTGGCCCAACATGTATATGCATATAATAAGGCCTTGTCTGACCCATCCAACCCCTCTATTTTTGTGCAACACACTGCTGCTATGGCCACCAGTGCAGACCAGACAATCCTCATGTTATGTGTAGAGAGTGGCATGAATTTCATAGAAAAGTGAAGGAGGAATGCTATATTATATCGGATGTACACACGATGAATAAAAAAGAGACATTTTATGCTATATCTAAGAAGTGGCAGATTTAGATTTTTTCCCACCCTTATTTAATCTACCCTATTTTGAATATTACACTTCTTGAAAATGAAGGAATATTATACTTCTTGAAAATGAAGGTTATACCTTTGAAAGCGCTAGAAGAAATTGATAAAAGTTTGTCATTCATTTGATTTGATTTATTTATATATAGCTAAAATATACATATGTGTGTATTTTGATATTAACACAAATATTAGAGTTTTACAAATATGTGATGTAAATATCTCATAAGGAGTGTCAGATATTTAAGTAGTGAAATAGGAAAGTATATCTATTAGAAATCCTATAATGTTATGGGTGTGTTTATTCAGATCAAGTATGACAAAGTATAGAATAAGTTGGAATATTTATGATATAATGGATAACGTCATTTCTAAAATGTGTAAGAGCTTGAAATATTAACCATGATAGAAAATTAAGGTAGATCAATATCATATGTGGCCTTAAGTTATATTTAGTCCATGATATCATTCTTATAATTTTATAATATATTCATCCCACATCTTTTATCATAAAAAGTCACACTAATAATAAATATCATATTGATGAATTAAAGATATAAGGAGTGTTAATAACTAAGTTTTCAAACAGTGAAAAGATAAATTAACTGATTGCAAGAATGATAATACAAATAGAATATTAAAGTTTCTAAAAAAAAAATATTTTGTGAATGTTTTATTTGTTATAATAGATCAAAATACAAAATGAGAGTATAAGTTATAGGTGATATAATATTGAAAAAGTACCTCATATTTATTCTTATTATTGTATGTAATGGAATAAAATGCCATATCTTAATGAATGTCTAAAATAATCGAGCATTTATTTTATAAATATTACCAAAATCACACTTTTCTTTATGTTTGCCAAATATCATAAATATTTCCAAACTTCAAACACTTTTAGCAAACTTTATTTGTACATACACCTACATTTCGACTGACCTGCAGTCTTCTTCAGAGCTATGATATAATGAACAAAAAAAAACAACATAAAATATATATATTAAAAACCTGAAATAAATAATCAAACCCAAATAAAACAATTAATATAAAATAAAATGTACTACATAAATGAAAAATAAATATAAATTATACATGTGTATTCTTAACTTTATACATATATACATTCAAGGACAACTATTAATCTAAATATTATTTATTTTATTATTATTAACAATCTACTAATTATCTGTATTCTTCATAAACTTAAACTTTATGATTAGTAATTAAAATTCTTTTAATTTTAAATCATATTTATTATTTTCTTACTCATTCTTCTTTTAAAATTAATATTTTATATTTATTATTGCTGAATATTTAAAACCTATAAACTTTATAATCTTTACACTTACTAAGGCTATTCTGATCTTCAAAATAAAATAATGAAAAACGATTTTTCAAAAAATTATCTTATACCCTAGCTCCCTCTATTACATATTATTTAAACTAAATATATATCCCCTACAACTCTTTATATATATATATTTTTACACTTTAACTTTTATTATATAATACTCATAAATTTATATTATACTTCTTTATATGTTTTTATATATATAAACCCTACAACTTTATTTACATATATATTTTTTTATTTTATATATTTTAACTTTTATCATTATTTTTATATAATTCTTATAAAAAAATTTTATACTGTTTTATATGTAAATATTATGCTAAGTTTATTAATTTATTTATTTATTATTATTTAATATCTGTAAATATACCCAAATTTATATTCGTATTTAACCTAACCATTTTTTATCATCCCCAACTTATTTATTAACAATTATCTCTTTACTTTTACCTCTATATATCTTTTTAATAACTAAACCAATCTCATCCTAATCCCAGAATCTCTATTAAATTCTGGTTTTATCTTTCTTATTAATATAGCTTCTTTTATTTTTCTTTCTTTTAAACTTTTTTTATATAACCTTCTTTTTTTTAAATTTTGTGGAAATTTTGGTCCTTTTTCTTTTGATATAAAAAAAATAGTAATATTTATTTTTTTTTTTTATATATATAAAATATATTTTTTTATATTAATTTTTTTTTGTGTGGGTTTATTTTTTTTTTTATATAATAAATATATATTTTTTTTTTTTTTTTTTTTTTTTTTTTTTTTTTTTCTAAGAGAGGCAGAAGGGAAGACAGGAGGAGGGGGGAGTGGAAAAAAAAATTAAAAAAAAGTTTGGGGGGGGGGGGTAAATTACATTTATTTTATAATGAAATAATAAAACATAAAGAATAGATATATTATAGAATTGTAATTAGACAATAATATTGTATAAAGGTTAAAGGTGGAGTAATTATAATGTAAATAAATATAATTGTGAAATATTTGTACTTGATAAAAGTATAACTTGTACAATTTTTTTCTTTTTGTTAATATATTTTAATATAAAATAGTAATAGTAATAATAAAAAGTCAGATGTCACATGACTTATATATAGCTTGCACTTACAAATATGTAAAATTAAGAGCATGCTAATGAGCTCTAAACAAGTTTTTTTTTATTTATGATAAATGCTACTACAAGAGAAGGCATTCAAATCATTTTTATCTTGGATTGTCCCCATCCCCAGAATGGTTTCGACCTATGGGTCTCTTCAGTGAGGAAGAAATGTATTATTGATAATGGGGTAAAGTATTGTAATAAACTAGATCCTATCTGTATATTTCTTCAGATTGAAATATGAATTATTTTAGTCTGTAATAATTACTTAGTTAATTTTATTTTGTAAAGTTTTGTTATAGTATTTTAAATATTGTTAATTAGAGTTAAGATATTTGTAAATTATTTTTAAATTTGCATAATCTTACTATAATAAATGTTAATGTTTGTTTTAAATTAATGGTGTTGATAATTTCATTTCTTGTTTCCAATTTATTGTTAATCCTCCTTGCCACACGTGTATTATAATGATTCAGTACATTTGAAATTGTTGCATGTAATTTGAGATAAGATAATAGATTAAAAATATAATTATTCAAGACATTTGACATTGTATTTAAAAATATTAATTAATTTAAATTTTCTACATCATTCTCAATGATTATAGTGAAGAGTTGAACTATTAACATGCCATATAAGAATAGTAATAATTGAATTATAATCCATTGTGATAATAAATTACTTTACAAATTAATTATGGTAATTAATAGGGTTATAAGTGTTGGTTAATATTATTTAATTTTTTTTTAATAGTTAATTTATAAAAAAAGTTAGTTAATTAATTTAAAGATGAGGAAGTGATTTTAATTGTAGTTGGATGTGAGTAAAATCCCTTTGTACATTTAGTTATGCGAATTAACTTATTCATTTTACAAATAATATTTATCCCGAGATGTTTATTTATTTAAGAAATGTTAGTAAATGAGTGGTATAAAAATAATTTTAATAAAGAGTGGAGTATTACAGTATACTGTTGTTATTAAATTTAATATGGGAAATTGTAATATTTTGTATAATTTACTTATTTTGTTGTTGGTCATTGGAGTACCATTGATATTTTAATGAAGTTAAAGTTGTGTGATATTCTAATGCATTGAGAGTATGCTCTTGGTATATTCCCAATGTTAAAAAGGTTACTTTACCAGATGATTAAATAATAAGACTCATGATTATTATTTTTTTTGTTAAACAATTCATTTAATATTGGTTTAATAATATATTAGACATGGAATGATTCAAATTGGCATTATTAGAAATCTTATATATAAAAAAGAAATCTGATAAGACTGAGATATAAGTTTTTATATCTACTGAGCTATAAGTTTTTTAATATCTACCATTAATAATGGTTAGTCATCTTATGGTTATGTTACAATATGTATATATAATTATTCAAAACAATACAATAATTAATACAGTAAAAATATTTTAAAAACAAATATATACCATAATTTAATAGAAGTACTTTCAACTATCTAAGTAGTTGTTATCAACTACTACTTAGATAATGATCAAGGACTACATAGATAGTTGAAAGTACTTCTATTATATTATGGTATATATTTGTTTTTAAATATTTTTTACTGTATTATTTTATTGTTTTGAATAATTATATATATTTTATTACAATTGGAATACAGACATTGATTAATAATTTATATATATATATATATTGTAATGGGCATACACGCCGTTACATTATTTATTTTAAAAATTAGACATTGAAAAGTTTGCAAATAAAAACTTTTGTAAGAAATAAAAATTGAAAGTCAAAAGTCATATAAACATTATATATATAAAATTGCACAGATGAAAAAATTACTAAAAGAAAACTTTATTAAAAAAAAGAAAAAGTTTTAAGACTAAATTTTCAGCAAAAACGTAAAAGATTTAAAGATAAAAATATATCTTTAAGAACATACAATAAATTAATTAATGCTATTATAAAATGGAAATGATTATTTTAATTAGTTAAAAGTAAGCTAGCCCTTGGGCATTTCAAAATGTATAAGCAAAGGTCAGGTAGGAGAAAAAACAATAGAAACTAATAGACAATAAAAGAAATCTCTTGGGGAAATGGACCTCAATGAAAAGATCATCATCATCATGATGTAATGTCCACTGAATCCGCAAAATTAATATAAAAAGAAAAAGTTTGGAAATAAATTTTAGTGAGGAAAGAGCTGGGAGAGAAGATAGAGATGTGACTATTTATGTGTTAGTGCAGAGAGAGTTGAAGGAGAAGGGATTGAAAAGACGCACTCTTCAATCCCTTCAGTTTTGCTAAAAGGAAAGAGAAATGACATCATTTTTCCTATATTGAAGACCACAGGACATCGGGGGAATTAACGCTGGCTCCAAATGGCAAGCAACTGCTAAGCATGGATTTTTAAAACAGTAAGAATTCTAACTAATGAACTTTAATTCTAAAAAAGAAACTTTTCCAGTATGTTAAAACCTTAAGAACATTAGTTAATTAATGAACACTAAGTATAAACTTTTCCAGTATTTAAATTATTGCAATAGAAATTCCTATCTGACCAAACTTAATCAGTTAGTAATAATTGTTTTATTGAATGTATTATTATTTTTTGTAAATCATTTCCATTAATTTATTTTTTCTGTTCTTTTAAGATTTTATTATGATTTTTTTTCCTTTTAAATAGCTTATATAAATGTTAAATTTAAGTTGGGCATGAATAGCTGTATAGATTTGTAAAGTTATATATGTTAGTTTAAGGGAGGGTAATCTTGGGTTATTTGTTTCAAAGTTAAATTGGGTCAATGGATTGGATATATTGGTATAATTAGTAGATGTAGTATGAGATTCGCTACATGCAGGATCGTATCATATGCCGCACACCCCTTTTTTTCCTATGGAATGGTAAGATGAAAAATGCAGTCCCTTCCTATGGAGTTTTTTTTAATTGCTCTTCACATCAGACAGATGTAGTATTCCTGTATGGATGAGAGTCAATGTCTTCTATAAACCATGCTGTTCAGATGTGCATTCCTGATGGTGTGGTATTTGTGCTGTCATATTCATGCTGCATTGAATACATCGATATATCAGATAGATTGGCATTGGTTTGACTGCGAAATTTTGGCCTAAGGTTAAATAAGGGATAGAATATTTTCTTTTCAAATGCAATCTATATAGTCTATTCATACTCGACACTCTAATAAATATTAAACTCATCTGTGTGAACTTTTAAAATAAAATAAAAACAATTAAATTGTAAATTAAAATCTAAAGTAAAATAAGTTATAATCTTTTGTAAAAAATAAAAGTTAGACTAAAATAATAATGCTAAATTTTATATATATTAAATAAATGTTTGTGTGTGTTGTTACTGGCAGTGGCTTCTTTTATTTTTTTTAATATTGAAAATATTTTTAGATAAGAATTCATATTTTATAAGTTTCTGCATCTCACTGAGCTAGTGGCAATGGGCTGATGATCGGAATAAAAATATATGTAAAATAAGATCTTAACAGCATGTATCTGCCTACTTTATAAATTTTCTAGGTTCAAGTAGCCTAGTGGCACTCTTTATGGCAGATACAGTAAGACTCAATTCCATCAGACCGTTATAATATATATATATATAATTAGAAGGGATATAAACTCAGACTTTAAGTTCCCTATATCTGTCCACTTCATCTTATACAACCAATACCCATGATCACATACATGTGAAAAGATAAATGATCTCCAATATATGTATTTCATGGTGAACCAGCATTCATCAGTTGGTCCAGATCATCATCTCCCACATATATACACAATCAATGCTGTTTTTATTAAGATTTAAAAAATATGTATATTAGAAATTATTTATCTTTTCCACATATATGTGGTCATGGGCATTGGGTGTATAAGATAGAATGGATAAATATAGGGAGCTTGAAAGCCTTAGTTCAAATCCTTTCTAATTACATTAAGTTTAGTATAGACAATATACTTGTATTTAAATATTATATATATATATATATATATATATATATTCTACTTATTGAATTTGATGGGTTTCAGTATGTGGTAAAATGTCAGTCATAATTTTTTTTTCTTATGTGATTTTGATGATGAATATTATAACCTATGAACCATTAAACTGTGTTGCTATGACAATAGTAAAATTCATATAAAAATTGCTTATTATTAATTGTATTGTCTAAGATTGTGAATTGAATTTATTCATTTTAAAATGAATATGTGCATAATAAAGGATATAGTTTGAATAAAATTATTATTCTTAGTTTATTATACATTTTTGTTACTGCATTCACTATAGTAGATTACAAATAATACATCAAAATGTTTAACATCATTCGTATATTTTTTGTTTTATTGTAGAATATTATATTTGTAAGATATGTGTAAAAAGTTTATTTCCATTGTAATATAAAAAATGTAGTCTTAATTATTTAATTTATGTTTGAGTGAAAGAATCTTATTTATATCTTAAAAGCATAAATATTTGTTACATATAATAATTGTGAAATATTTATTTTATTTGTCACTATTTTATGTAATACAATTTTTATTTAATGAATGCTAGCTAGAATTGATTAAATAGTGAATAAAGGCTATTACTATAGTTACTATGATATCAATGGGAAAAGTTGTAAATAGAATTGAAGAGTAAAAAAAACTCTCTCTATTTTGGCTTCAATAAAAGTGAATTTGGGTTCCTTCTTATGATTTTTTAAAATTTATTTGTAACAGTATATGATTGTAAAATTGATATAATGGTAAGCTTAAACCAATAATGTTCATTCATTGATTAACCAGGGTCATAAAATTTGTGAGAGATGATGATTTATTGAAATATGAAAATTAACTCATAGTGTTTCAAAACCATCAGAATGTTTCTTCACTTTACAATTCTTATATTTTAATGTAGTATTATTGATAAAAAATGGGTGGTTGTCAATACATCAATTCAGGTCATGAGTTGCATCTGAAACTCATTCTTATGTAATGCATTAGTATTAGATGATTGTAACAAAATTTGCAACTGCTTACCCTTTAGAATCATTATCTTATTTAAACATTGATGTGTGCTAGATGACCACCCTGTCATATGCCATATATTTTACTTCATACATGTCATAATGGTATATTTGCAACTGCTGATTACTGTATGCTATACACATGGTAGATGGTTAATTTTTACAATAGCTATACAATTACCACATGTATTTGCTCTTATATAGATACCATTGTAGTAATGTTATATTCTGTATTTTTACAATTATTTCATTATTTATTGCATACTAGTAGCATAGGCTGCAATTGATTGCAGCAGTTAATTACTAACATCATTCTTAATTTATAAGCTTATATTATTATCATCAAACAGGGTTAATTAGTCTATGTATAGGGCATATGAGAGTTAAGAAAATTTAAGTGTTTATGCAATAGATTGAAATCCATTCAAACAATTAATATTAATAGTATTTTTCATTTTTAATAGCAAATAGAAGTTATTTTAAAATATTGAATTGTTACACTACCATATACTATATCTATGCATAATTAAAGTTAAATTAATCTAATAAACTTTGGAAAGGTTTATTTACCTTAAACTAATTTATAAATTAATTAATTAAAGTCACACCAGTGCATGTTTTGTATTTTATATACATGAATAGATGGTGTTGTCTCATTATTTTTGGCAGTTTGTAATTTTTCCTTGCAATCAATAACTTAAGTAAATAGTTGTGGGCTGTAAAATAAAAAAGTTGGTATTCTGTGATATCAGAATGTGGAATGCACATGTGGATTGCTCTTGAGTGACTTGCATGTGGATTGGGCAGTTTTGAATTATTATATATATATATTATATTTTGATTAACTATATCTTTATATGAAGTATAGAAAGAAGATATATCTTGAACTCTCTTATATGTTGGAAAATATAAATTTTCCACAACATTTTTTTGTTTTACATAAACATATGTGTTTGTATTTAGTATTTAATCAATAGAATTTTGAGGTGTAATCACCTACTTAAATATGAAGTTAATATCATGCTTAAATCATAATTGGATTATATGCACATATTTCAAATGTTTATTTGCCATATATATATTTTTGATTTTAATTTATATCAATTGCTAATAAATTTTGAATTAATTTAAAACAAATCAACTTGCTTGGTTGTCATTTAATTATGCAATGCAGTTGATTGGTTAATCATATTTGAATGAGATGATATTCAATAATTGATTATATCACATAATTTAGCAGAACAGTTATAAAAATAATTTGGAAATCAAAAACACAGGATGGGGAAGAAAGTATATTTACATATAATTTTCTTTGTATTGAATTTAATGCTTATTATCTACCAGGTATAGATCTTATACAGCAATAAATTAACTGATTTTATTGCATATTTAATGAGTAATTGGAAACTTATAATTATTTTGTTAGTAACCAGTAATAGATCTACTAAAGGAAAATTATATATGAATTGATTTGATGATTTCTAAAGGTGAAAACATAATAATTATTAAATACAAGTTAAAAGATAATTGCAAGGAAATGTTTGTGTATTTTATTTTAAATCATTGTTGATTAAAATAAATATTATATTGAGTTAGTATACAGCCATATAGATCATAATTTTAATCATTTATAAAGCTGGTAATAGTAATATTTAATTATTCTGTTACAAATTAGAATGATTTTCTTTAATCATATTAAAAATTCATTAGTGTGGATCATAAATTTAATTTAAATATTAAATTTCAATATTAATATTTGATTATAATAAATCTAACAAGCTTTCATATATTTTGACAGTTTTAGTCTAAAGTTTTAATAACTTAGCTTTAATAAACTGAAGAGTAATTGGATGTAATTTGTCAATTGTTGGAATAAGCATCAAATCAGAATCTATCATTTATTTTATATATTGTTATGATTGGATATTAAAAATCTTAAGATTATTTAGTAGGATGATTTTGTTAAACAATATATTAAGTTGGTAAAAATGAAAATATATATTGGGTTATTTGATTAATGTATTATTATTAAGTATTTAATCTTATAATTGATTTAGTTAATAAGAGTATATTGATATTAGTGGAATAGCAAGGTTAAGTTAGTATTTTATTTAGTTGTCATTACAAATCAATTATTGAATTATATATATTTTGTTAGATATCATTGATATTATAAACTTGTAGGGCATATTAAGATTATTATTTTATTTATCCATGAATGAGTTCAGTTAAATATAAATAGAAGTAATGTTTGACTTTTGATACAAGTTGTATTATTATAAACAATGTGTTGAATCATAAGCAATATTAAAGTTTATCAGTGTATTTGTTTGTTATTATTTTTATTCTATTATAAGGGATTTATAGGCATATACTGTTATTTATATGACAACAATATTTAGTTTTATTGCTTTATCTTTGATCTACTGTAAACATTGCTTATATTTTAGGATAGTCTGAAGTAATGCTTTATTTGTTTTCTATCCATTCTAAATGCTATTGGAATTTATGAGACTATAACAAAGATTATTATCATTGTTTTATTAACTTATGTGTTAGATTGTTATTCATTAATTGAATTTCATTTTAGTTTATTATTTTTCTTCTGTTACAAATGATACTGTAATTCAGCATTATTAAATTAGCATCGTTCTTCCATAATTTATTATTTTTATTCTGTAACAAATGAAGATCAATAATTAGGCTATGATTCAGGATACAGCATAGTCCATATATTTAATCTGTTAGAAAGGACCAAACTTAGTAAAGCTATAACAGAGGTTAGCATAACATATTTATTCTGTTACAATATATATATATATATATAGACATTAAGCATTCAGATTATCAATTGCTTGATAAGTCAACCAATATTTGTAGCCAAATTAATTTCAACTCAGTTTTAATTGTCTAGATCATGATTTGTAATGGTTTTAGGTTTTGGCATTTTTTAATGCTTCGTAACTATGCACATTTATGCATAATTAGAAATTTTGTCAATAGATATGTAGAACTGCCAGTTCAGTTTTAATTGTCTAGATCATGGTATTTGTTCACAAGTTGTTGTTTTTTTTATATTAGTTTTTTAAATTTTTTTATATTTTTTATTTATATGTATGTATTCATACATACAAATTCTATATATATAAGTCATAACTTGAAATAGTTTTTATTTTTTTAAAAAATGTAAGAGTTAGTGTGTTTCATTAATTTGCATTTTTTTTTTTTACAATTTTGCAAACAAGTAACATATAGATTTTTAGGGTATATGAGCACAGACTTTCACACGACCCACCACTCTCCACTCTATCTCATAACACTGATATACTTGAACATATATATCTCAAAAAGACTGGTTTAGCATGAAATATGTATATTGATGATTATTTATCTTTTCAACATATATGTGTTCAAGTGTATCAGTGTTATGAGATAGAGTGGAGAGTGGTGGGTTGTGTGAAAGTCTGTGCTCATATACCCTATATATTACATACAGGCTTATTATATACAGGTATATAATAAGCCGAGCGCTAGAGATTTGGTAGTATCTCGATTTATTTTAATTAATATAGATTTTTGTAAAAAAATCTTTTTGTATATGATTAATGAATTTGCAAATAAAAGAAAACAACTACAATTAAAAATAAAACAATTTTTATTTTAGAATCATTTTATTAATATTTTTTATAAATATATTCAAAATTTATATTTTACAATAAAAATGTTGATTTAAAAAAAATTATTAGTATTTTTTTATTTTTTTTTATGTAAGCAAGCTTTTATGGCATTATCAAAACTAAATTCACACATATGAAATGTGGACTGGAAAGATGCAATCCAAATCCTGAATATTGGTATAATGACTAGAATCTTTTCGGAAGTTGTATCGTAAGGTAGTTTGCTCCTTACAGTTTTCCTTGTTTGTCAGGGACTGTTGATGGGACACTTCAGAAAAAGAACTTGTTCGCAAACTCGTAGTGGAAGTGTTCGATCTTCTAACACTTAGTTGTTTTTTCTTAAATGACTTGAAACTAAATATGAGACTGAACCTGTTTCTGAAAGTAGAATTCATCCAGCTATAAATAAAAGGGTTGCAGCATGCATGACTCATGGCTGACCAATGACATGCAAACCAAATATATGAAATATATTCATAATCAACAATTTCGGGAAATTGATCCATTGCTACCAGAAATAAATTCAAAGGAAGCCAACATAAGGCGTAAACAGCTACCACTACAATCATCATTTTAATCATCTGAAATAAAAAAGAAAAATCAAAACTAAAATAATAAAACACAAATCAAGCAAAAGAAACAAAAAAAAAAAAACAAAATAAAATAAATGTTAAATGCTAATTGATTTCAATCATCGAGCAAAAAAAAAAACAACAAAACAAAATGGAATTAAAATATTGTAATAAAATGCATTATGGGAAATTGGAGTACTAAAAACAAATGTGCAAATTAAAAAAAAAAAAAGAAATAAAAATGAAAAGTGTGTTAAGGCTGTGATGATCATATTCATTTTTTTAAATTTTTGACGTTCTGTAAAAAGAACATGAAACAATTATGCTAAAATCATGCAAATTGGTACTTAAAATAGTTAAACATTTGTGTGAATTGTCATGCTGGTTGAATTGTAAGTAGGTTTTGATTTTTGAACTTTATGCATGAGTGGTAAACACTTGAAAACCTGCTGGAAACCACTCCTAAAATGGGAGTTCATCCAGCAGTATATTATAGGGTTATAACAGGTATGACTCATAGCTAGCCAATGTACTGCAAACCAGACGTAATTGATATAAGCATAGTAGGACAGTCCTTCATATTGAGATAAGAGCACCCCAACTATATTCAGTGGCAGCCAAGATAAGGCGAACATTAGGACCACGGTTATCATCATCTTTATCATCTGCAAATAAAAGTAAAAGTCAATCTGCAATATAGTTCAAAGTTGAGAAGTAAAAATGGGCAAAAAAAAAGTAATGTTAATATTTACAACAAAGTTTTATAAAGGATAAAAAATCTACTGATATATATATATTATGTTTAAAATATTAATTTTATGCTACTTTATAATATATAATTACAATGAAACACAGACACACACTAATATAAAGTAATATTATTATCATCAGAGACCAGTGATTTAATGGCCATAAGGGTGTATTTTCTTTACAAATTCATTTTCATTTATGAGGAGTCTGAATGAATGTAAATTATATATATGTAAACGATCAATAAGATTTCAGATTTTTTACAATTCTCATTTTAAAATCTATAATATTATAAATTACCTACTATACAAAAACTTTCAGATCTTCTGTAGTGCAATTTTCACTATATCACTCTCATTCAAGGCAGGGACTGATTTCTATCTGCTTTTAACACCTTGTAAAGGTGTAATCATAAACATATAACTAAAAACATCTGTCAAAGGTGTATCTTTAGTCTAATAAATGACTAATAAAAATTATTAATATTTGCAGATTATTTTCTTTCATTACATATATATATATTGAATAAAACTGTTTATTACTAGGTGACTTAGAAGCTTAAAACACTAGAATTTTTACACCAGAAATGATAATCCGATTTGCAAACATTTACATAAATAAATAATTATGTCTAATATAAATGAGAACAACTAAACAAATCATATAATAATATCTGTACGAACAATCTGACAAATTCTTACTAATGTTAATTAATTACAAACTCGTAAATGTTTGTAATATAATTAATTTAATTTTATAAATTGTAGATGTCTGAATTTATTATTATATGTAACGTTTAATAGCTGGTCATTAATATTTATTAGACTATACCTTGTTATTTTTATAAAAAGTTTTATCATATAATTTATTTAATTATTTATATATTCTCTAACGATTTTAATGAGAAACAGGCAAATGCCACACAAGCATAAGAGGTGGTGGTCATGTGATTTTAATGAGTACATAAAAAATTTATAGTACATCAAATAAGTGACACTAAGAATATAAATTTATTCACAAACAAATAATATTACTAAGATAATTCACAAGAATCTAAAAGAATCATTTAAATGAACTTTTAAATATGCCCACACTTCATGTCTCCTAAAGGTTTGTGATGATAGTGGTGGTATTTTAGTTGTATTTATATATTGAACTCTTTTCATCATATAATATAAGTACTAAATGTCATTAGATAAAATTTAACTTTATTTAAATATTCTAAATACACAATATTTCAAGAGGTATTATTCTCCCCTGAAACTTTAAGTGTTGCTGGTGTAACATCGGAATCGAATCAGGAATCAGAATTGACCCAAACCTTTAGATTCTTAAATACTGAATTTTAAAATAATGCTCTAATCAATTGAGCCATCCTGTCAAAGGTAACAGTCAGTAGAAATTTCATATATTTGTCTATGACCTTTCTTTTGATTTCTCCAATTTTTCCTAAGAGCAAAGTTGATTATAGTTTCTATACATTATGTATAGTCACATTAGGCTGACTTATGAGATTGGTCACCATTGTCATGTGAGCAGCTTCTTTAAAATTTCTTCTTTGTACCTTTTTTTCTCTATCCAATATTTTGTATTTCCCCCAATTTAACATATGTTCATTAGTACATACATAGTCTGCTACCTTAGACATATTAGTTTTCTCTTTTAATCATTAATTCTGTTCTTGCAAGACAATTCATGTGGTATTTCATAGATGCAGTTTTTTTTAATATTTCAAGTTTAAGCCTTAATAGATGTTAGAATTAGTTGTAGTGTAGTACAGCTCTGGAAAACTGTTCTTATATTATACTGATTACAGATTTTTCTTAATTTGTCTGCTATTTTTTGAATATATGAGTACTCTACAGTACCAATAATTGTTTTTTAATGGTTCTTTTTGTTGTCTACTTAAGTTTTCTTAATAACAGCTGATGGATAACCATTTTTTATAAAAGTTTGTTCTATATTGTATGGTTACACCTACATTTAACACCAAAAAGCACCATACATGCACCCATCTTAAAGACTAAACTTACTCAACAATAGTCAAAAGCATATTATTAATTATATACTAATAATTTTGTTTAAAATTGTCATTTAAAATTATATTTTTGACAATACTGACTTAGAAATAATCAAACTTCAAAACGCAAACAAATAATTAATAGAAAATCCATATCTAAGACATGCATTCATTCAAATAATATAAATAACTGAAATAAAAATGTAAATTTAAATTGACATGATATAATAATAAATATATATAAAGTGTAATGGAATAGTTATTTTTTTTAGAAAATGGAAGATAAAATGAATGCCTTTTTTGTTCAAAAAAAGGGAGATTTAAAAGTAACATTGGCTACTCAATATGCATTTTAACAAAACCTAATTTCGAATCTGCTATTCGAGATCATTGAACAACAGCCATTGATTAACATCATATCCCCAAAGAAGAAATAATAAAAGGAGATAAGGAGAAAATTGCTTGAAACAATACAAATAATCATATATTTTGTAAAAGTTTACTTTACAAATCTTGAAGATATTTTATTCATTATAATAGTGAATTTCAGCATCAAAATTAAGAAATCATTTCAATCTTAATGTGAGGCTTTTAAAATTAAAAATCCATTATTAACTCTTTATAAAACCAAGAACTTCAAGCAAATTTATCAACAGGGTTATGTAGCTATGTCTGGTTAAAAGGGAGAAGACATCATGGAAATAAAATTGTCAGCCATATAACTATAAATGTTAGATTTTAGTTTCAATTAATATTAGCATTTACCCATCCATGCTGAAAAGAACAGCAAAAATATAATACAATATACCAAGAAAACTTCTTAGATTGGAGCGAATACTGTAGATGGAAAAAATGGAATTGCCATTGCAAAGATACTAATGGTATTCAAATATAATATAGTGAACTGTAGGTGAGATAACAGGGTTTCCTAATAGAAAAGGTACTAGTTGGTTAGCTGTACTGTGCCACTAGGTGATGCTGCAGTACTCATCAAGAATCCTCAAAAAGCATGCAAGTGATAAATTTCTATTTGAAATCGCTGAAATTGATATAAAATTGAAATGCCTAAGTCAACATGAAGAAATCTCTGAAATTGCTCTAAAATATAAATTACAAAACCAAGAAATCTCTGAAATTGCTGTAAAATACAAATTACAAAACAAGAAATTGAAGAAAACACTTTTTATTGTTTTTTTCAAAAGCTTATAAAGTAAATAAAAAAAATATTCCCATGAACTGCACTACATTTAAAACAAAATCATAAATGCTATTTTCAAAAGCCTATGAACTAAAACAAAGTGCTAATTAGAAAAATGGCAGAAAAAATGAATTGCACTACATTTAAAAAAAAATCCTCAGACTTTCAACACTATTTTCTGGAGTATCAACAAACAAAAAACCCAATTAACCCTACTTTTCAAAAATATAAAAAATATATAATACTAAACTTCATCAATATTTAAAAAATAAAAGACTTTCAACAGTAGTTTTGGATATATTTTGAATCTGTATATATTTCTTTATGATGAAACTAGGGAGAAGAAAGCATATTTAAGATGTTATACATTTACAAATATGTCTGTGGAATCATCCCTGTCCATTATCTAACTAAGAGATATAATAATAATAATAATTCATAAACCTTAATAACAGACCAATATGTATTAAGTAATTAAATATAGATAACAATGAGCACATAGCAATCTGTTATTATCTTTTAGAATAGATTTCAAAGCAGCAATTTACATCAGCTAAAAAGCAATGAGAAAATTACAACAGAGAGCTTTTAATTGTCTTTCCCAAAAATTTCTTAAATTAATTATACTGTGCTTTAAAATTATGGTATATCATAACATATGAATTTAGAAATGAAATAAAATATTTAGAATAGAAAACAGGCCACAGATTATATAAAGGTTAAAATAATAAGTGATTACAGTTACAGGAAACAATTATTAAAAAATTACAATTATTGGCAAGACTATTACAGTTACCATTTAGAGATTTTATTTAAACAAGAATTATAAGTAATTGAGAATTTATATTTTAACAAACATTCATTATAGCTAGCTTCATTTAAATATAAGTTTTTAAAGTAGATTTATAGAGTTCTGCAGTGAAGAAATATTACCAATTTTCTTCCAGGCAGAGTTGAACACCATTTATAGTAGGTGGTTGAAGTTCTCTATCCTGGTGAAATCAAATTTGGGCATTCCTAGGTTTCTCCATTAGTGATGAAATATGGGGTTTATCTATTAAAATTTACCCCTCTTTTGAATTTGCTTACAAGCTATTTGCAGCATAAAAATCCATTAGCTTGTTTATAACTCTTCTTTAATATTATAAAATTTAGCTTTTTATTGATCACATTTTCTTTCAGTCAAAGTTTGTTATTTTTAAAATTAAAAATTAACATTTAACCTACATGCAATTTCAAAATTTAAAAACTGATAAATAGTTGCATAAACATTTTGTTATATATGTAGGAGATTCTTAGAAAAAATAAAGATTTAAAAAGATAAATATAATCACACTATAACATAATTAAATCTATTATATGTCACAGTTAGTACTCATTCTAAGTAATCTTGCTGAACGTGGGTCATGTGACAGATTGAGAAATAGAATATAAGGTTCTATGCACATAAATTAATTTGTACATTTTAAAAATCAACAAAGTATTTTTTTAGATTATCACTGACTAAAAAATAAAAAGAAAAGCATTTTTTAAAAAAGTAAAATAATACATTTTCTCATTTTAAATTATAAATCAAATAATTTATATATATATATGGATTTTCTCAAAATTTGGAAATAAAGATTGATTAGGATGAGTTTAGAAAAAGTTAAGAAGTACAAATAGCTTAGTCAGATTATTAATACAGATGGAAACATAATGGATGGAATTAATCATAAAATTAAATTTGGTTTGAGTGCTTTTAGTAGAAATAACTTGATAATAAAAGGAAATAAGCCTATGTGTTTGAAAAGAAAGGTTTTTAATAAATGTGTTTAGCAGTTCTTACTTATGTATCTGAGACTTGGGCACTTAATAGAACAGAAATGCAGAGACTTCAGACCATTCAAAGAAGTATGGAGAAATGCATGGTAGGAGTAACAAGAAGAGATTGAAAATGCAATATATGGGTAAGAGAAAAAATAGGTATTACTGACCTCATTGGAAAAATTAAAAGACTGAAGTGGAGTTGGGCTGGACATATTGCTAGAAGAATGATAATAGATGGACAATTGAAATCTTAAACTGGATTCCAATAGATTGTAAAAGACCCAGAAATAGACAACATGTGAGATGAATGGAGGAAATAAGAAAGTGTGCAGAGGCTTATGTGGAGAAGAGAAGCTAAAGATTACAGAAGATAGACTGAATTTGGAGAGACCTTCATCCTGTAGTGGATTGATAATGTTTGATGATGATGATGATTTCAGCCTAGTTTAAAAAATGATATTAATTTTAGATAATTTATTAAATATTATTTAGTTATATTTATATGTACATATGCACATACTAAGAGACATTGCTTTATGAAGATAGCAGTATTTATAGACATATTTTCTTTTAGTATCAAGTTATTTCTACCAAAAGCACTCCAATCAAGTTTAATTCTATGATTAATTTTATCCATTATGTTTCCATCTGTATTAATAATTTAACCAAGGTATTTGTAATTGTTAACTTCTTCTAACTCATCATAATCAATCTTTATTTTTATACTTTGAGAAAATCCATATATACATATATAAATTATTTGATTTATAATTTAAAATGTATTATTTTACTTTTCTTTAAAATGCTGTTGCTTTCTTTTTATTTTTTGTTGGTAATAATCTAAAAAAATACCTTGTTGATTTTAAAAATGTACAAATTGACTTATCTGTGGGGGACCTGATATTGTATTTCTCAATCTACCACATGACCTGAGTTGCTAGGAAGGTCATGACATTAAGCATTAAATTAATGAGATAGCATTACAGTTTTATTTAATTAGTCAAAATTAAGATATTTTTGTATATCTTGGTTGGAACTGATTCAGTAACTTTTAGACTAAAACAATCACTATTAAGTTGCACTGGGTAATTTAGCATGATAACACATTCAATAGCTAAAACTTCTAGGATTGATTTTCAGCAGAAAAAATTGAAAAAAAAAGTCTGCTTGGTCAATTGAAAGCAATTATTGTTTTAAAGCACTATTTTCATTTTTGATTTCCATATGATCAACAAAGATGGCCAAAGAATTTTTGGCACGTTAGGCAGATCTCAATCTTGGCACTACCCAATAAAAAAAAATAAAAATATCTCAGTATGCTTTATTTATAAAATCCAAGAACAATATACACATCCAAAGCAAATCATAAAGAAAACAATAAACAAAGGGGAAAAAAAACTTTACTTTTTAATCTTGTAGCTTTTTTTTAAGTGTATTCAACAACCACATTTACATTAACGCTATTTGTTTGGACCATTGATCAATGAAACTTGGTTTATATTATGTAAAATTTTGAAACGCTTTTCTCATCACTGGCCTCTAAAACTTTGCACTTTAAGTGATTGTCTAATATACCTATATTTCATATCAGACCTGATCATTAATTATCATTATGATTATATATTTTTTCAATCATGAAACTAAGCTGTTCAAGACAATGCAAAACAGCTTTTTGATATATATATATATTGCACCGGAAAAAAAAGATTTTTGTTTCACATATACTGACCACAAGGACGCCACTGGTCTGAAAATCAAAACTAGACATTTATTTTAAGGGAGGATAGGTATATGCAAACGTGAATGCGCCGGACTATCTCAATTAAGCAAATGAGATCTTATGCTTTGTTCTGAAAGTTGGGAAGGTAGCAACAGAAAACAAAATCAACTAAGTAAAATGAATAAGTATTTTATTAATAGTATGATTAAATAAATATGAATCTAGATAACAAACTTTAAAAACAACTTAAAACATACTACCTGTAGTTTGTCAAAATCTAAAATATTTCAATATGGCTTAGAGAGCGATTTCCTGTGCATGATCAGAAAGAATGCAAAAGCACTGAAAGTAGGAAAAGTACTAATAAGTATTCAGTGATCTTACATAACTAAAGGAGATTAGCTTCTTGCTTATAACCAATAGTTATGAAAAGAATGAACCTCCGTATTTGAAATTTCTTAGAGCTTATGCTGAAGCAGGAGAAATAGGAAGACAGCTTCCAAAACATTAATTAAGAAACAAAACAAAGGCATTGAAAGTTATTACTTTCAATCAATTGACCTCCCTCAGAGTAAGTCAGGCTAGGAGCTCACAATATATCTATTAAAAGGGTTAAAACAATCGTATGTGCCCCTAATAAACAAAGTGGAAGCTCGAAGGAGTGAAACTAAATATTATTATATTTCATAATAGTACATTATAAATAATTGTAGTTTCTCAACATGAGCCAGACTAATAACAAAATAAGTCATGAGCCAGAAGCTAATTAAAATAGTCTGTAATATCCTTGCTCTCTATAAGAAAAAGGAATGTGAGATTACAATTAAGACTATAGTATCTTACTTACTAAGACTTGATCAGAACATATAGTACTGGTTTGAAACTAGCACTCATTTAAGAGAAAAATATCAATGCACAGAAACCAAATTATACAAAATAAAAAAAAAACTTGAAACACATATATATTTAAAAAGAAAACAAATTTAAGACAATAAAATTATTTAAATTGTAGAACGTAAGATACCTTAGCAAATTAGTTAAACACTAGTGCATTGTTGAGCATGGTCCCTTGATCTGGATTCACTGATGGCAAGCTTGGGTGAGTTGGTTAATGGTTTCTTTGTAGTTGTTTCTTATGGCATTATAGGCAGTTAATGGAGACACAGAGAGCATAAACCTGTCCTGGCAAAAAGCTCAAACCATGGTATGAGAAAATATCCTTGTGGTAAGTTTAGTGTTCATTCTAAGTAGAATAATTACATATTTGGCTTTCTTTCAGAATATGCAGGAATCATTTTTCTCTCAGAGTTTTAGCAGGAATAGTTCATGCAAGTATCTCTCAGAGTTTGTGCAAATATCTGCCCAAGTTGGTGCAACTATAATGCAATAGCCTGATTAAGCCATTTATAGAAAAAATCTCTTGTATCTGGACTAATCACAAAACTTTTTCTTTTTTTAATTAAAATTCATAAATTTTTTCATCTAGCTAACAATAGCTATGCAATTAGAGAAAAGAAATTGCCTTTTACAGATCTAGAGATTGACAAATGGAAAAATTCTTTTCTTTTCTTTCTTTAATTAGTTATTCTTATCAATCTAAATCTGAAAGGCAATTTATTTATACAAGTCACTTTTACATAAAAAAAAAAAACTAAATATAGCTGTGGGGTTAAAATATAATTCCCACGTGTATACATACATATGTATTTGTACAAACATAAAAAACAACAACAAAACTTTTAATCAAGGTTTACAAACAAAATCGAACTTATAAAAAAATGTCTTTTCTTTTCTTCACCCCTATAAAACTTCAACTTTGTAATGGTCTTTTAAGCAGTCATTACAATATATACATACTTATTTTCAAAATTCAAAACATAGATAACAATGTCAATAATCGTTATTTTTTTTACATCTACTTCGAATCACTGATGTTTGTAAATACATAAAGAAGGCACTCTATGTCGCTTAATTTTGAAATTTATCCACAACACCAAAAGCATTGATACTAATGGACAAAATTATAATTATTTTACCAAAGATAAACACACATAAATATACATATTTTAAAGATATATACAATGTTTTAGAAAATATATTTATTATTTACTTTTAATAATATTTACATATCCAAATAAATTTAATCATGTTACCGTTTAAAAGTAACCATTATCCCATACTTTATTTATCTGTTTAAAAAATAATGCTGAATAAAAATATTTTCATTATATGTAAATAATAATAATTTTGATATTTATTTTAATGTTTATGTAAATAATGAATATAATTAGTCTAATTTATATTTAATAAATACTTATATTAGAAAACTGCCATATCTCACCTTGTCTCCATATAATACACTAGACCAGATTCCTTTCTTATTATGATCAGATTGACCATTCATTATCTCTAAGTAATGTGTATAGATAAAGCACAGCCAATGGCAATAACAGACCTGTAGGCAATGATGATAACTTAGTCCAAATGTTTTTGTTTAGATTGCGGATCCGTCAATATACACACAGACTTTTTAAATGTAAAAAAGAGAATGACTGTGAAACCTGAAAGACGACATGCATTTTCTAGAGAACAACTGTTAAACCTGAATAACTATAGCATAGTTCCCCATATGCTGTTGAAGGAAACTCCTGATAACCTGAACAACAATGATTATTCTACAGACTATAGCTATCAAAGCTAATGGTTAACACAGTGAGGTAAGTCCATGTTTAGAATTGAAGCTTCCAGAACCAAAGCTGACTTGAGGCAAGCTGAAAATGCATCTGGCTCTATACATATTCATGAAGCAGGCTGTCAAGTACAGCTGGAATTATTTAAAGAAATCTATAAAAATACATAGTCCCTTCTTCCACAGTTTACATCGGAACTGCTAGCTGTACTCTGCTAGACAGTAGTAGGTAGTGTATACCCATCATTACTTAAATCTATAAATATACTAAAAATCGAATGTATGTTTGTATTTATATATTATTAATAAATATATTATTAAAACGTATGTATACTCGTTTGTGTTTACATAAGTAATCCAAACTAAACACAACATAAACGTTCATAATATAAAGTAGATTTTCTTGCCTTGCACCATAATTGTAGCCTATAGTCTATAGGATATTAGCTATAAATAATAGCAGCACTTCAAAGAAATTATGCTTACATGTCAATCTAATGCTGATTAAATATTCATATGCTTTTTTTCTTAATAATTATCACATATTTATTTTTTATTTAAACATAAAATTGTGAAAAATGTTTAAAAGGTGAATTAGCTTTACGCGAATATGTTGTAGGGAAGTTAAACGCAAATATTTTGATAAAAGGTCAATAATAATATAGTTTAATATTATACATAGTCGTTCTCAAAAGCTATTACGAATTCTGATATATATATTTTTCATACTATAATAAACTACTTTTTTCTGACTCTAGTACATGAGTATATATATTATAATTGTGAGAACTTAGCCAAGTGTGTGATATTGTAAATTACAAATTACTGTAACCCAAATAAAGAGATAGACTAAACAATGTGTAGTAACAAATTAAAAGGAGTTAAACTAAATAAAATTTACTTGATTGATGATTATAACTGTCACAAAAAAATTAAAATTTAAGTACAAAAAAGTAATTTATATTTAGTTTAATGAAGTATGTAAAAAATATTAATAAATACAAGGAAGTTAATTCTAAAAGATTTGTAAAACTATGCATATTTTAAAAGTTATATACATAGTTATAAGAAATATTAACTAAATCCTGTATTCTTTCATATTTTAAAATATTAGTTTAGGAAAGAATTCAAAATAAATAACATTTTTTATAGATAAAAAAAAAGTTAAAATATAAACATGTAAGTAATAGAATAAACTAAGTACATAGAAAGTTGTGAATTATAATAGGTTTATTTTTTCTCACAGTTATTCAAGAATTAAAATTTGTTCCCCCCAAAATACTCCAGTTAAAAGCATTTTTATTGCTAATTTGAATGTAGCTATAATTATAAAGTTTTGGTGGATGTAAACAGGCAAAGTCACCTGCTAAAATAACAGAAATGCATCGCATGTGACCTTAATCATGTAGCTTCTCCAATCATGAAACAATGCCTGTTGCGTATTCAGAAATGGTGATGCTTTAATATATAGGCTTTCCCTGCTCACAATTGTTACTCGTATATTTAATTATTATTATTACTATTTTATTTATGAAACAATTGTACAAAGTGCGAAGGTGTGCACGTCAAAAATGAGAGTTACTGAATATATTTAATAGGTAGGAAATTAATCCCAGTTATAATCAAGTTTTAAAATAATTAGCCCACGTATATTCCAGATTCTAACAATATTGGTTTGTGTAAATTAATATTTATAATGATAGATACCAATCAAGACTTTTTTTAAATAAATTATTTTGTTAGATAAAAAAAATTAGTTGCCTGCCCCAGTCTTATCTCATTAATCTCATCCAAAGTGTATATTTACATGATTTGTTTTGATCCTGAGAAATCATATTCTAAACTGGAAAAGCTGGAATATTATTGGTATAAAATTGCATTGTCTTGCTTGAGATAATGCATCCATAGATATTCTTTTGAAATTAAAGCAACATCAAAATTAAACATTGGCATAATTCAATCCCCATATATAAACATACTTATAGGTGAGGGTTGAATACATATCTCTGAGTGGAATATGGTAATCAGAAAATACAACCCAGGTATCTTATATAAAAGTTATATAAATGATACCAATAATAACAATGTTAATTAAGGCTAGTTAAGAAAATAATTTTTTTATTATATTACTTTACAATGGTAAAGTTGAAATGGATATCTCATTCATTATATCCCTGTTTTAATGAATCATCAAAATAAATATCATTCAGTTGCTCTATATAATATATATCTAAATGTAAACAATGTTTATGTGTGAATATGAAAGCCTGACAATACAACAATTTATTTCTACAAAATATTAAAATTAAACATCATTTTAAAATTATCAAATATCACATGAACACAATTCTTTATGCTTACACAAGCTGTTTACAGAGAGGCAAAACTCTCCATACAGAAGTGCCACTCAGTGCAAGCCAGAATAATTTTTATTGATGAAAGCTACAAACTAGAAACTCATCTGGAGATGTTGAATGAGTAGGCACTAGATAGGAACTCTGGATTGAACTGAGTGGTGCTACTGTGTAAACAGCTTGTGTAAGTATAAATAATGGTGATCACATGATGTTTAGTGGTTTAATACCAATACTTCCCAATAAGATTATGGTGTCTGTGGTTATTAAAGAACTAAAGACACCAAAAAGTATGGATGCTGAACTGAGTTCAGATGAATATGACTATACAAGCCAATGAGCTTAAATTAAAAATGTTATTGTGTTTTCATTTTGGACTCAAAGCTTTATAATTAGCTAATAAGGTAAAAAGTGTCTGCTGGAGAGTTGTATTAGATACCACGATCTAGGTACAGTTCTTTCATATTCAAGGCTCCTCACTGATGAAAGTCACAAACTAGAAACTAATCTGCAGATATTGGATGAGTAGGTATTAGATAGGGATTTTATGGACAAACCTTCCTGCATCCATTGATTATTCTGGCTTGCACTAAGTGGTGTTACTGCATGGTCAAGTTTGCCTCTGAGTCATTTTAAAATTACTTATGACATCTTATATAAAATGATTATCAGAGGCAAGCATGAAAATAATTAGATAAATGCAAATTTTTATATCACACAGATATTTATTGCCAGCATCGCTAATCAATAAAAATAGATATGAACATATGTTTGTAGATTGACTTCTACATGATATGCCTCATCATTATTTTTCAAGAAAAAGCTGAAAAAGACGATTTAAATTCCATCTTTATTATATTCATATTAATTATAATCGAAATCTTCTTTAAATAAGTAGCAATGGAAAAATCACTTTATAAGTAAGTACTGATCTCTAAATTGCCATAAAATTAATGTATAAAATTGCTCTGATTAAATGATTCTCAATTATTAATTTGTTAAAACTTCTCTTCTAGCATTTACAAGATCAGAGGTATTCTTCATTTATTTATACAAGACTTTTACTTTTATGTGAACTTCTTTCTATTCAGATAATTTTCCAAAACAGCATTAAAAGTTTTATTTCGAGTTAATTTTAATATTAGACTTCACTAATTGATTCAAAGGTTCAGATTTAATATAATAATTAATTTTTCATACTGATTTTATGCTGAATATTTTATATCTACTAATGAGATTGAAAAGTTGCCTTTGCTTATATGTGTAATATGTATAATAGAACACACCTATATTTCAAGAAATTAAATAGAAGAATTATGCTACAAAATATTAATAGACAAGCACTTTTAGTGTAGAACACCATATTTATGGCAATTAACTATATATATATTGTGACACTAAAGGAGCATAAGGAGGTTAGATATCCATCAGTACATGAACATCCACAGCCCAAGCTGGATAGGCATTTTTAACTCTATAGAAAATCGGGGTTTAAACCACCAGGGATCTGAGGAATTGTTTATTTATCCTCAAGAAAAAAATATAATTTAATATCAAAGGGAATGAGCATGATGGATCACTCTGAGAGATCAGCACATTTAACTATGAGTTTACCAGCACTACCCAAAAGTATAAGTAATAAAAAAATAACCATTCATCATCATGAATGATTAACAATCAAAAAATAAATTGTCAATCTTGTGACTAGATTTGAAAAAGCTTACTGTAGATCAGGCTAACTATTGAGCCATTGGCAGCTTGTGGCATTTATTCAAACATAATTTGGATGCATAAACTAAGTGCTCATCCATTGGAATACATAATCATCAAAACAATAATACTGGGATATTAAAACATGCTGATCATCATCAATGCTCTGGCTACATATTACCATTAATGTACTGGCTTTATAAATTTAATTTCTAATAAGACTAAACTAAATAAAATATAATGCACAGACTTTGAAGAATATATTCCTCATGCCAATCCAAACATCATCATCATCATCTGGATGACCATACACTAAATATACATGCACCTCATTCTATATAGTTGTTATTCATGAATTTATTACTGTGAACAAGAGAGAAATAAATAAATAAATAAATAAGCTTATAAATAGCCTTAAGTAAATCATGGGCTTCCACTACTTATAAAAAATTATATCGTAGAATATAGGCTGTCATGATATAAGGTCACACACTCAGGACTTTATGAAACAGGAAATGAATAGAATAAAGTAATTAAGACTAGAACAAATATTTTTTAAAAAAATTATTTAATATTTGATTAATAACAACAAAAAACAAAAATGACATGATAGTATGATATTTCAAATACCCATTTCATCAAAAATACATTTTTACAAAAATACATTAACCAAACATTAATTTTTATTCATAGAGTAATTTCAAATTCATTAGGTTTTTTCCTTAAAATTTTTAAGTTTGTTAAACATTTTCAAAAAATCAAAATAACAATTTTTGATTCTATCCAGAGGGCATATTGAGAGAGAAAAAACTTAGATTTATAGCAGATTGTATATATATTAAATGCTATTTTACCATTTATAAGAGAAAATTGCCTGGGCATTACAAAAAAATGTCTAATAATTTAACTTGGTGAAGTATTTACTGTTATCAAACCTTATGCAACACACAAAAAACATTCCATTTACGAAACAAAAAAATTTCTATTAATAAAAAAATAGTGAGCACACATAATAAAAACAGTAATACCTCTAGCCATGACTTTAGTTTTGATGGAGTCCTTTTCAGTTGCAATTTTTAGTTTTCTATTTAATTGAGTTTATCCTTGAAGGCTTCTTAGATATGGTATGGTTAAGGTGTCCTTTTCCTGGTTTGTAACAATACCAGGTTCTCTTGAATTTCCAGGTGAGATAGAGGTAGACAGAGACTCATTGCTTTTGATTGAAGGTTAGGTTGCAGATTACTTTAGTAATATATTTTCCTCTACAGTGTTTTATACCAGTGAAGATAGGATACATGGAGGAAGGTGATGCATAACTTTTAGCTGAATCTAGCACATGGTTTTCATTATACAAATAATTTTTAGTGCTAAACTCAGTATGCTAAAAGCTAGATTAAAAACTTCTGCTATTATATTCAATAGCTTGATTAAGATTCCTGCTGTATTATGCCACAGCTTGGTAAAGGTTTCTGGTTCTTTCTTTTCAGAATCTGGATTAAAACTTCATTGCTTTCTCTTCAACAGCTAAATTGGGTATACTTTCTTTTACTATCTTTTTTAGCAGCAGAATTAAGATTTGACTGCTCTCTTCAACAGTTAAGTTAGCAATAACTTCTCCAGACACTTGGGTATTATCACTTATCCACACTGTCACATATATATTTTTTCTGGAACAATCTTTCCCATCAAACAATTACAAACTGTTTTTAATATGATGATTTTCATTTTCTTAATCGTAGATATTGAAAACTAATCAAGAACTTAAATTAACAACAAAATTTTTGACATTCCTTAATAATTAAAAACCAAATTTTTTTGCAAAAAACCAACAACAACAAGATAATCAGTTAATTGCAATGTTTGATTTTTCTTTTTCATTAAATAGAAATAAAGAAAAAAACAACTCTGTCTAATTAAAAATCATATTTTGTTATTCCCTTTCTTATTTTTTTAAAAAAATACTCAACTATATTTAATGTTTGAGAATTTTCATACTACCACCTGGGGATTTTACAATTATTGAGTTAAATAATGATTCCTTAAAAATAGGTTTAAGAAAATTCAATTATTTTTCCCCATTAATAAAATAATTTTTTATTCTCACACCTGAGGAACATTCTGCCAACTATCTAATTATTTATTTTTCTCTAGTGCAGCTATGTAACCAACAGATTGCACCATCCTGGTCTTATATAGGAAATGAAATAGAGTTAAATGCCTTTTTTGATATTTTAGTTTGATTCAGCCAATTTCATTTCATTACAACAAAAATTTATATTTGTCACACTTTGCTGTACATTAACATTTCACAGACTTGCAATCTGAGATACAATTTATTAAGTTTTGTTGGGATATTTGGTCAAAAAAAATTGTCTCATTTATTGGGTCCATTGTTAGTCACTTTGCCATAGTTTAACACTTAACAGACTTTACATGCTGGGATATAATTTTTTGAATTAAGTGATATTAGGCTATTTGGTTACTGGTAACAGTCTCATTTATTGAATCTATTGTTATTTTATAATAAGTTGTACTTTTTATTGATTAGTTTTCTTTTTTCTATTTTTTAAATAAAGTATTGTCAACTTTTTTTTCTTTTAAAAAGTATAAAGTCAATGAATTAAATCTTTACTCCTTAGATTTTTAATCCATGCAAAATTATTTGCTGGTATTTTTAAAATGTCATTTTTAAGAAAGAAATTATTTAAAAATAATATTCTCTCTATATATGTATGACTATCACAGGTTTCTCTTAACTATAACATTGTTTTTTAAAATATAAATTTCCAAAATGTCTTCTTGTTTTCTCAATAAATTATTTTAAACAAAAGCATTCTGCATTATATGTTTCACTTCTAGAATGCCATTATAAAAATGAAATATGTAAACAACTCACATTATATATATGTGAGATACAATGCATTTGTCTTTAGTTTCTTGTATTTATACATAGCAACATATGTCAACTTCTTCATCAACTATTGGAATTTCTTTGGTGAGTTAGTTTTAGATTGACATCATCAAGATAGATATAGTCCAGGTAAGTTGGTCTGCAGTGATATCCATTTTAAATAGGGCTTGATGGGCTTCATGCCAGCAGGTTGTCTTTTGTCAACATTTGTACAGGCTAATTGATTGATTTGAAGTGACCCTGTCTTTAGGGGAATCAAATCTCCTCTGCACAACTATAGACTAGCTGCTCATTGCTTTTCTACATCTGATTTATGGTTGTTTCTGTATAGCTCTGTTAGCTATCTCTTCTGTCCAGTTCTCTGCTACAGTTTCAAACAAATTAGCTATCTCCAACAAAAACTAATATCCAAACTGTTCTAATTCTCTTATCAATTCTTTTTATAAGAGTCAGGGGTGACAAAACAGATCAAACATTGTTTTCAATTACAAACTGTTTTTTATCTCACTTGATTTCAATTTTAAGCTGTCCACAGCACTTTTAATTAAAAACTACATTTGAAAAGTTTATCAAAGGTGTGATCTACATGTTTTTACTTAGATAGAGAATTGTATACAAGGATTAATTAAAAGATTCCAAACAAAGATAATAGAAATTTATACAATTATCAGAACATGCTTGTTTTTAAATTCAAAATCAGAATTAATAATATTAAATTAAACCTTTTAAACTATTTAATTCATAATAAAATCCTAATTTAAATTCAAAATTATTTAATCTCTGATTATTATTCCAGGAAATGTAGAAAATATCTACAAAATTTTTGTCTGTGTTCATTTATTTTTCTTTCAAATCTATCTATCTATCTATCTATCTATCTATCTATCTATCTATCTATCTATCTATCTATCTATCTATCTATCGATCTATCTATCTATCTGTCTGTCTGTCTGTCTGTCTATCTGTCTATCTATCTATCTATCTATCTATCTATCTATCTATCTATCTATCTATCTATCTATCTATCTATCTATCTATCTATCTATCTATCTATCTATCTATCTATCTATCTATCTATCTATCTATCTATCTATCTATCTATCTATCTATCTATCTATCTATCTATCTATCTATCTATCTATCTATCTATCTATCTATCTATCTATCTATCTATCTATCTATCTATCTATCTATCTATCTATCTATCTATCTATCTATCTATCTATCTATCTATCTATCTATCTATCTATCTATCTATCTATCTATCTATCTATCTATCTATCTATCTATCTATCTATCTATCTATCTATCTATCTATCTATCTATCTATCTATCTATCTATCTATCTATCTATCTATCTATCTATCTATCTATCTATCTATCTATCTATCTATCTATCTATCTATACCTACCTACCTACCTACCTACCTACCTACCTACCTGTCTGTCTGTCTGCTCTTTCGGAGGGTTGGAAAATATAAAACTATGCCTGATTTTTTTGAGTCTTATGGGCTGGGAAATGTAAACTATGCCTTATGTTTTTTTTGGCATCTTAGAGGCTGCAAGCATGCAGAACTATGTTAACTGCTCTTTGACAAACAATATAAATCCAGAAAATGGGTTGGAGCAAATAGCTAAAATAAAACACCCTATGTAATTGCATGAAAACATTTCATCCTCACGCCAATAACATAAATCCTCCATTCATCATCAAAACTAAAAATACAGCTGAACAAATTTCAGCAATCAAACAATAATTCCAATCTCCAAAATCATAGATTTTTTATTTAACTCTCTAAAGATGAACTTCTTTAAGCTTACATAAAAACTATTATTTTATTATTTGTAATCATCAATACTCCTCTCACATATTTCACAGTAATTTTTAAAATTAATTCTGGATAAGATGCATACTTTTATTTTCTCAGTTGTAACTGAGATCATATTGAGTGCCAATTTTGTAGTTATGGTCACCAGTACATGATCATCAACCCTAAGTTGGGTAGCCATTTATAATGATTGCCACCAGTACATAATCATGATTGGCTTTCAATTAAGTAGCCATTTATAATAGGATGGGTAGTTAGGTTGTGGTATCCCTGGGATGATGGAAAAATCATCATCACCCCAAATTACTAAATACTTCCAATAAGTAAATTTAAAGTACATAAGTAATGAGTAATGTTTAAAGTAAGGAGCATAATAGATATTAATATTTTACTATTTTATAAAAATATATAAGTATAGCCATCTTTCACTCTACCCAGCTGGAAAATTGAGAGAGAGAGAAAAAACTTAGATTTATAACAGATTATATATATATTAAAAGCTATTTTACCATTTGTAAGAGAAAATTGACCGGGTTTTACAAAAAATTTAATAATTTGGAAAATTTTAACTTAGTGAAGTATTTACTGTTATCAATTTTTACACAACACACACAACAACATATTACATTTATGAAACAAAAAAATTCTATTAATAAAAAATTAGTGTGCTCAAATAAAAAAACCAAAACCTCTAGTCATGGCTTTAACTTTGTTGAAGTCCTTTTCCATTGCAATTTGCAGTTTTCTATTCAATTGATTTCTCCTTGAAGGCTTGTGAGACAGGTCATGGTTAAGGTGTAATTTTCCTGGTCTGTAGCAATTCCAGGTAATTAAAAAATAGCAAAATTTGTCCATTTGCTTTTTTTCTTGAATTTTGGAGACAGAGGTAGACAGAGACTCATTGCTCTTTGTTGAATGCAAGACTGTGGACTACTTTAGAGGTGTACCTTCTCTACATTTTTTATTCCAGTAAAGGTAGATTACATGGAGGGAGGTGATGCTTAGTGTTTAGCTGAATCTTGCACATAGTTGTCATGATACAAATGATTTTTAGTACTAAACTCATAATGTGCTAAAATTATTAACTTCAGCTATTATATTCAATACTTTGGGTAAGTTTCCTGCTGTACTATGCCATAGCTTGGTAAAAGCTTTTGATTCTTTCTTTTCAGCAGCTGTATTAAAACTTCACTGCTTTCTTTTCAACATCTAAGTTAGGAATACTTTTTCTACTATCTTTTTTAGCAACATAATTAAGATTTAACTGCTCTCTTCAATAGTTAAGTTAGCAATAACCTCTCCACACACTTGGTAATTATCACTTATTCAGACTCTCACATATATTTTTTCTAGAAAAATCTTGCTCATCAATCAATTACAATCTGTTTCTTACATGATAGTTTTCATGATGACCAATTTTATAAATACAATTATATGGATAATTATCTCCTTAATCATAGATATTAAAAACAAGTCAAGAACATAAATTGACAACATCAAATTCTTGACATTCCTTTATAATTAATAACCAAATTTTCTAGCAAAAACAATAACAATAAGATAATCCGTTAATTACTCTGATTTGGTTTTTCTTTTTCATTAAATAGAGATAAAAAACTATTGTGACTAATTAAAATTAAAAGATTTACAACTTTATTAAAGTCTTATTTTCGTCTTCCTTTTCTTTTATTTTTTTTTTACAAAAATACTTTTAAATATATTTAATGTTTGAGAATTTTCATACCATCACATTGGGATTTTAAAATTACTGAGTCAAATAATGACCCGGTCTAATAAAATGTAAATATTTTCACCCGTTAATAAAATATTTTTTTATTCTCAAACCTAAGGAACATGCTGCCAACAATCTAATTATTTATTTTTTTCTAGTGCAGCTATGTAACCAATTGATTGCAATATATATGTACAGTTTATATTAGCCTATACATTTTTTAGCAAATTCAAAAACAATAAATATATACTTAATATTATAACAAACAATAAAATTCACATAAAACAGCTATATATTAATCATATATAAAGAACTTTTTTCAGTACATGATTTTATCCTCTTTTCAAGTGTTAATCATCTATTTTAATGTTAAAGAAATGTAATGGTGTGATGCACTATGGCTTTTTTATTGGAGTCTGGAATCTTTCAGTCACTATGGCCAAAGAAACCTGTTACCCACCTAACCTTCTCTTTCCATTTTCTACCTACATTTTTTCTAAATTATTCTCTATCCTGCTACATCCCATTTTTAGTACACCTTTTTCATCTACTACATGACCTTCATATCTAGATCCTTCTTATTTCCAAACCCAGAATAAAACCCAAGAATCCACTTCCTGTATAATCACTTTGTTTATATTTATTTTCCCACAACTACATTATTTGTATTCTTTATGCTTTCAGGCATTTACATTCAATTAACAGATGCCTAATATTTTCTATGTCTTTTTTACATAACTTCCAGACTAACTCACTCATATTATTCCATTTATGTCTATATTCTCAAGTTGTTAAAATTCTTGTTTGAGCCATAAACAGTGGATTATTTTCCTTGCTATTGTCATAAATTAATTCACACACAATAATCTGTGTACTTTAACATATATTTAAAATCTTTTCATTCTCAATATTAGTTCTTTATATCTTTAACTTCCTATTTTTTATTAATGCCTTTATTCTTCTATCTCACCATAATACTCAATAATTCTCCTAAGACAATCATCCTATCTTTTGTACAAGTATACTGACATAAAGTGTTTAACCATTATTACATATAGTAATACCATATAGTGTTCCTTAATGGAAGTAAAATATCAATAATACCAAAATGAAACATTAAAATAGAATAAAACATTCATATAGAGACTATAATATAACTTAAAATAATTATTTATATAGCATAGCAATATTCACAATAAATAACACATACATTATATAACTTTATATATATTATATAATTTTCCATTCATTTTTAATTGAACAGTTATTAGCTAAATTTAATGAAATTTTGTAAATATTCATACAATTATTTAAGTTATGCTTAATGTAAGATGTTTCAATATTTGTCTTATTTTTGGATGTTTAATGTAATTTAATGTTTTAATGTTTTTGTAGCATTTATTTTATGTTGGTATGTTACAAAGCATATTTATCATCTCATTTATTAATTACATTGTTATGGTCTTTGATTCTTACCTCTGTTTTCCTATTTGGCCATAGTAATTCATATTGCAAAGTACAGTTAGTTTTATGTACAATTTCTTTTTGTATTCTTAATAATAAGTTCATGAAATATTATTATATTATTATTTTTACAAAATAAATATTAGAGACTTCTTTAACTAAAAGGAAAGTGAATATAAACTCTAATCACAATTAGAACATAGATCAAACTTAATTATTAATTATTGTGATTTATTTCCAGTAAGAACTTTTAAAAATATTATATTATAGCAAAATACTGTTATGTTATTCAGATAAAATTATGTGGGGAGGGATGTATTTTTCCAAGTATTAAGTTGTATTATTTTTGCATAAACTATGATTTATGTAAGTGACTTTGATTATGTCTTCATGAATCTATATTAAAAGAATAAATTGTTTAATAAATAAATATATATTTGAATTTAGTATTAAAGAGAAAACAGAATACATTAAATATTTTTAGAATAATAAGCATAACTGTTTATTAGAATTATAATTTTTTTCTAAATCCAATATGTCAACTCAATTCATGATTTTGATTCCCTTATTTATAGAAAATAGCAGTAGAAAAACTTAAAAAAATATTTTTGTTTTTTTAATTTTTTTTACTGTAATTGATCTTTAAAAAGGATAACCATGCATTTTATACTTTTAACAAGTAAAAGTTTATTCTTTATTAATCTTTACACTTGTAAAAAAATCATTGCAAATATAAGTTTAAAACTGAAAAGTAATTTTATAAATAAATATATCTTTACAAATAAAGAAAATCAGTAATAAATAATCAAATAATTTTTTAACCTTTAGGCTAAAAAAAGTTATTATTATTTTTTTTTTACAAAAAATCTCCAGTAAATTTTTAGTAAAAAAAAAACACTCAAGAAAAAATATTTTTTGAAATATTAAAATTACATTTATAAATATAAAAAGAATGTATTAGAAAATAATAGTGGTATTTTTGTAAGTGACCATTTGTTATTTAACAGTAGATACTTCTTTTTGTCATTAATACATTTTCACTTGGTTATGTTTTGTTAAATACAATAAATATATTGAAGGAAAGGCTGGAATATAAATATCATTTACTTACTGAGAAACAAATATTTAATTTAATTTTAAAAAGATAGACATATATACAGAAATAAATCCCTTTTCACACACACACACTGTTTTAATATAAATTGATGTACACTCAACCATAAGCAATGGTTTTCTTATAAGTGGATTTACTTGTTCTTTTAAATTCTTTGTTTACAGGTGAGTGTGCATTAATTTATATTAAAATAGTGCATGCATGCAAGAAAATTTACTTCCATGTATATATTACAATAAATAGTATGCTGCATAAAAATAAAATATTAATGTAAAGATAATAATAATAAATTATGGACAAAAGTATATATTTTTAATTTTTGAAATGGTAAAATTACACGTGCATTGAATATCTTTTTTGTTGTTGTAAAGTGCAATATTTTATCACCTTGAATTGGTTTTTCATTGGAAAAGTCTGAACTCTATGTATTTTAATTAAATGTACATTAAAAAAATTTCACTTCTACCTTTTTATATAAAAAGAGTACAAAATTATTGAATAAATGCAACAGATAGTCTCAATTGTATCACTTCATGATGATTAAACCATCATATGATCACCATATCCTATGCATACAGAAGCTGTTAAAACAGTGACAAACTCTATGCAGTAGTGTAACCTAGTGCAAACCATAGTAATCAATGAAAGCAAGAAGATTTGTGCATAAAATTAGTGCCTACTCATCCAATATTTCCAGATTAGTTTATGATGATTCCAGTGTCAATGCTACTTTAATAAGTTGATCAACAAAAAGATTCATACCTTAATCTTTATATCTGTTATTGAAGTATGATAAAATGACCATCCTTTCTTTGATCAATAGACAAATAATTAAATGAAAACATGGAAATAATTTTCAGATTTGCTAAAAACAATTCTTTGGAAGTGTGATTTGTAAGCTATTGTGGTGATATCTATTTGAACTTAGTTTTACCATGAGTAAGGTTATATATTATGCAGAATATTTTCCTAAAGATTTGTGATGGTGGTATTTTAGTTGTATTCACATATTAGACTATTTCCATCACACCAAAGACTCAGTTGATTAGATCATTATCTCAAAATTCAGTATTCAGGAATCTAAGAGTTCAGGTTTGATTCCATGAGAGTACTGTTACTGATCAGGCCAACAACAACCGAAGAAGAGAGGAGAATAATACCTCTTGAAACATTGTGCATATACTAACCTGTGGGCTATTACTTAACAGTTGAAGATTTAAATAAAGTTAAATTTTTCTAAAGACATTTAATGCTTAATAATATAGATGATGGAAATATTCCAATATATAAATACAATTATACAAAATGCCTTGCAAGTCCTGCAGCATAAAATTAAACAAACACTCAATATTTATTCTGTGTCGATTTATTTTTTAAATTTTAAATCTGCTAATAGAAATTTGTCCTCCTAACATACTACAGAGTAGCTGTTATCTGTTAAATTTTGATGTGGGTTTTATTTGAGTTGGATTTATTATGAATAAAGATTATTTGTATTCCCTCTTCTTTGCACAAACACAGTATTTACTGTAAAAATATTAAATGGATATCTTAATCTCATATTTAAATTAATACACTGTACAGGCTTACAAACACCTGCACATATAGAATGTAGGGGTTCGAACTCAGACTTTCACATGATCCTCAACTCTCCATGCCATCTCATATTGCTGATCCCCCTGATCACATACAAGTTGAAAAGATAAATAATCACCAATATACGTATTTCATGCTAAACCAGCAATCATCAGTTGGTCCAGATTACTATCTTCACATACATATATAATCAGTACTCAGCTTTATATTAAGATAGTCAATCTTCATACTTTAATGGACAGGATTCAAACTTCTCCAACCCACAACTCTTCAGCCATCCATTTCATTTAAAATCTGATGATGAAACGTTCATATTGTACTTTACATTGAATAAGTATATGTTGTGCCATTACAATTTAGTCATTAGCTAAATTTATAGTAATGTGCATGTAAGAAAATGTAAAACAAAAATCATCATCACATTTTTATATAAAAAGGAAGCTGTAGGGCATCCAAGTTTAAACCCTAAAAGATCCAGTTTTAAAAGCTTAAGATAGAAAGAGAGTGGGACAACAGTTATATTCTTTAATTGTTTGTGTGTTGATAGAAAACTCAAAAAAGAGTAGTACACACAGTTAATTATTGAGTATTTAATTTTTTTTTGTTAAAAAGTAAAAGTTATAACACATATGTATAGGCAGTGTATGTGTAAGCTATTGAATTGTTTTATATTTCAGATATTAAACTTTTTTTAAAACTAACCTATGCTTGATCAATTTTATTATCTATTCTATACTTCTATTTTTGCTTTTCTATAATTGTAAGTCGGAAGTAAAAGCTAAGGATTTAATTTTAAATATTAAGGTTATAATTACTAAGCTAGCAATTAGATTATTTAAGGTCAGTTTATACATGATTTGAATGATGGAGTGTGTGTGTTGCATCACATAAATATATCTACATTTATTAAATATTGAGAGAAAGAGAGGAAAATCTGTTATACTATTTTTTTTTCTTACTCAAAATTTTTTTTTGTATTATAAGGGTTGTTTTTCTGTTAAAAAAACTTAGAGACGATGTGAGAAGTCTAATTTTAAAAATGTCTCATTTTAAGATCAAAAGAAAGAATCTCCAATTTTAGATGTTACAGATATATGTGAGGAAAAAGGATTAAGACTATTTTTCCATCAAAACAAAAGTTTGTCTAAAAATCGGGATACTGAGATTTTTCATACTATTCAACTAAAAAACGATTTGGTTGAAAATAAGTTATAAGTCTAATTAAAAGAGGTGGCCAAAAATAGAAAAAAATTGGATATAAAAGCAGTCTGGAAAATCAGTTGATATTGTTGTTATAGAGAGACTTTTTAAAATTATTGAAACTAAAGCAGACAAACATTTTTAATTCTGTGAGATAACCTTTTTTTTATCATTTTTTTTATATCAAGTTTTGAATGTTGAAAATATAAGGATGGCGGGCTAAAAAAATATATTTTTCCATCTGTCTACCAGACTCATCATCAGCCAGCACATCATGTAGGAAAGAAAAGATGTCTTGTCTGAAAAATAATATTCTACACCTTTCAACTGACTGAGAGAAATAAGATGTTTTTAAATAGAAAGAAGAAAACATTCACCTGCATTTGGAGGTGATCAGGAAAAAGAGTAATCTACTGATAAATATTAAATCATCAAGTCCAATTAATTGTTCCAGTAACTGAGTTTAAATCCAAGCAAAATTATAAATGTGAAAACAACTGCTGTACTTCATCTACTAAAAGAATCATGCTTGACAGGAAGAGCAGAAGAGTTAATATAATGATTTCCAAATTGTCCCCTAAAGCAAATAACCATATTAGAATCATCATCATCAAATAGTTATACACCTCAAGAAAGAGATAGTTCCAAAGTAAAATGGAAATTGTTGCTGCAGGGGTATAAATATTTAACAGGACAAGTTTGAACCCTTGGAAGTTCACCACAAAACAAAGGATCGGTAATATGACTTTTTATATCTATTTTCTTTATAATATCAGAGACTTAGTAAAATTTTAGCAACAGAGTGGTATATTTTTGTTTAAAGAACTTTTAAAACAACCAAGATCAATTGAAACCAAGAATTTCTTAATAACGATTTTAGATGTACTAAAATTATGATTGTCTTTTAACTTAAAGTTATGAAATGTTATTAATATGTAATATAATTTATTATTATTATTTTGTTTTAAATAATATTTTGTTATTATGGGGATAAAACATGCACATACATAATAATATAATACTTGTTGCATATATGTAATTGTGTGTGAATGTGAAGGAATAAGCAGTATTAAAATATTAAATTATTTTGTCTTAAGAAAGTATAGATTTCAGAGTGTAGAAGGGAGGGGGATAGAAAAATGATTTAAAACTTGTTTCTATAACTTGCTCTTTCCAATTTTACTAACATTTATTTTTTTATCATTCTGCTTGACACGTTAGATTATAAAGTATGTGTGCCAATGAGTGAATATTTTTTTTAAGAAATACCTTTCTTGTGGATGGAAAATTTTAACAAATCGGTTACCCAATTTAATATACATTACATCTTTGACGGGAAAGGGGGAAGAACTGGAAATTAATCGGAAGATTGCAATATAATCAATTATTATTATTATTCATATAAATTTCATGTTTATCTATAAATTTTCATGTAGATATTAGTAATGCATTAATAAATATTAGTTTGTTTTATTAAATGAGGCGTATATATTTCATTGAGAGTATTTTTTTTTTTATTGGTTGTGATCATTCATCATCAATGGTTGAATATTGGTTATTTGAGCTATGATTAAATATGCTAAAATTAAGTAATAATTATGAATTTCTATAAAAATTAGGTTTTATGTTTAGGCTTAGTCCTAAAGCTGTGGTTGAAACCATTATCATTATCATTGTCATCATCATCATCATCACGTTTTGGTTAATAAGCTAAATAAATGTTCAAAGGCCATAAATAAATATTGATTTCATAATATTTAGTGATTTCTTAGTAATATTATAACCACCATTCCATCATCTATTTCATGCAAGGATGAATGAATTGCCATCCTAGATTAATAATAATCTGAGCTAGTAAAACTTATAGAAAAATATTGAAACGCATTTATTATGTTAAGATCTGGGAAATGATTTATGTCTAATGAATTTTATATATTCCACTTGGGTTTAAAGATGTTTTATGTTTACCTAAATATTAGTGCATACAGTGATATGGCTGTAAAAAGCAAAATCCTCCCTTTTTATTAGAAATAAAGTACCAAAACGGGATTCAAACCTGGAACATGTGAAGAGGTTATTAGATATAACTGTGTCTAGATTCAGATAATCTCGTGGTGCCCTGCTAGACCATATTCACTTGGTATTTGTTTAAATATGCACTTAACATCAAACCAAGAAATGAAAGTGGATAAAATCTACTGTCTGTATACCTGAGAAGACATTTTATTGAGTTACTAGTGTCCTCACCACTTGATACTATTTCCTGAGCTATAGTAGTTCGTTTCTTAATGATTTGTTTATGGTTTATACTTGTTAATGGAAATACAATGGCTGCCTATCTAGGGTTTGAAATAGGCCAGACACCTTAAATGACTAGAAAACAAAGCATTATTGTGTCTGATTATTGATATTGTGATATCTTGAGAAATCTAATTATAGAAATATGTTTAATTTATTCCTACTCATCATTTTAATATTTATGACCTTATGGCTATATAGCTACTATCCAGGAGTATGTTTCATTCAATCCAATGACCCTTAATATGATTGATAACTCAGTCTGATCCTTTTTTTAATAGCTTATGCTCAGCAAGTTGCATATTACAATTCTTTTCTCTTTGATATAAAAATTTAAGTTATCATTTTTCGTTTATTAAGCTAAATAATTATTTTGAATCTTTAATTATGTTACAATGGATCTATGATCATCTTTTATTATGTTACAATATATATATATACTAATATCTTGTTACAATATATATATTTACTAAGATCTTAAAGGCAGCTTAAATTTTTACTATAAAGTCTATGTGAACAACAAAAAAGAAAAAAATATTTGTGTTGTTCTTATAAAAAAATAAAAGTAAAAAAAATATATATTTTTAAGAAACTTAGAAAAATAAAAAAATAAAAAAATCCATGCTTAGTTTTTTTTTTGTGTTTTTTGTTTTTTAACTTTTAAACACCAGATTATATTAGAACAACAAAAAATAGATCTAACACTCATTGCAAATATATATGTTCAAATATCTGTTTGAACATAGATTTATAATTTCAATTTTATTTGTAAAATAACATTATCTTGTAATAATAAGCATATCACAATCATCATCATCAATTAGAAGCTAGAGATTATTTTCCCACAAATTCTTAAACAAAAATTGTTCTAATATCTCATAATAACATTACATATTGTATACTTTTAAAACAAATTGTATCAATAATATGAACAATATAAATTGTTACTATCGATATTACATATGATTTCATATAAATAAATGTATATAAGTTTCAATTCTACCAGATATACATATGTAGCATTTTACATAAGTTATTTATATATATATATTCCTAAGGTTACAGCCTTAGCAAATATTACTTAATATAATAATGTGCGTTTAATAAAATTTATAATTACAACTTTATATATATGTTTACTAAGTTTTAAAATTTTAATCTGTTTTTATACACGAGATGAAAAGAAACATATTAGCATCATAATAAATAAATAATTAAATATCTTCAGTAATCACATTAAGTTTAGATGTATATGGGAAGAGGCAGACCCTGATTACAATCCGTAGATTATGAATTTAAAAATTTATACATACAAGGTGACATCATAATAATATATGTGCCTATATGTGTAATTTGATATCAGAATACTATGATCTGATGTCAAATTATTCTATGTAGCTGCATATTATGATGTTGATTTGTGCTATTTGATGCAATGGTATAGAAACAGACCTTGGATTGTCAGGTACTATCAGTAGATGGTAGCATTTGATGATTAGGACTTGTGGTTTGCTACTTAACACCATTATAAAGAATGGTAAATAACACGCTCTGATTGTCAAATATTACCATTTGATCATAGTAATCCAATGTTAAATTATTCTATATAGCTGCATATTATGACGTAGACTTCACTGGTACAGAAAAGAACTTTGAATTTTAAAATATATGCATTGCCATCCAGATCTGTCATTTCCATGCCTAAACTTTTTATGAATTCCTAACACATTTAATTATTTATCTATTTTGATGTTGGTATTTTGATCTTTATCTCATATTACATATGAAAAACTTTAAAATTTTTACATCTTAAAAAGGCAAAATGAATATAGATGTTGTTGCTTTGCATAATTTAATGCTACTGTGGACTCTCAAGTTCTGGAGTGTAGGCCCTTAGATCAAGTTCAATGTTGGAACTTCTAGTGCTAAAAGTTCTTGTGAATTTCTAAGCAGTAGAGCAATTCAGTTATGTTTTAATGTCATTTTTAACCATCTGAGTGTTCAAAACATCATATAAAATTTAATGGGTCTTTTATACCATTAATATATGGAGGAAAACAATATGTAAAACTAAGTAAGGAAACCAAGTCATACATCATGTGACTGAGGGTGCAAACCATATTTAGATTCATATATCAGAAAGTCTGCTGGTGATTAAATAGAATTGAATCTATAAATTATCTGTTATTATAGAAGCTTTATTTTATTTATTACTTTAGAAAAAGTAACAGTATATAATCTTTCTAATCCCATTAACAATTCATATTATTGCAAATATATCAAATGGGAGATTTCTTCAATGAAGTGCTATAGTATATTTTATGGAAAAAATTATAATAAGTTAATATTTTTATCTATTAAATTTGATAGAATATGCTAATATCCAGCAATATTTGGTGCAGTAAAATAAAGGGGTGGACACTAGAGCTCAATATTCATGAATCATGATTCAGTTTTGTCACTTCTGGCTCCCAATCTTTTTATGACCTATTGAGCAATGAAATCATTTCATTATTATTATAAATATGGTAATTAATATTTAGAAAAAATAAAATTAATTCTACATTACTTTTTAAACATATCACAATTACTGTAATTTTGGTTATCAGCTAAGCATAGGTAATCAAAGATCTTCACCAGAAAGCATTCAGTGCCTTGATGTTTATTCCATCAGCAATGTCTATTTTTGTATGCCCTTGCAAGAAGATAAGATGATACAATTCCACTGTCTTTTAAAAATACATTCATCATACAGTACATATTTTTTCTTATTTGTTTGTGTTTTGGGTAATATCATTTAATATTTTCAGTTTTAAGCTTCAACCATTACAATATATAAAAAATGCTTAGCTACTACATGCCAGTATTAAAACAGTGATGTGATGATATGTATTGTGGCTTCTCCTTAAATGAAGTCAAAAAGATCTCAGCAATTATGCCAGATAAACCTGTTAGCCACTTTATTTTCCATTCCCCACTCTAAATTTTCCCACATTCTGCTCCATCCCATTTCCACAACATAATCTCTTTGTATAGTGGCTCCACCCAATGCAAGTTATAGTAATCAATGAATGTTAGAAGGTTTGTTCCCAACATTTCTATTTTAATGCATATTCTTCCAATAAATCCAGATTATTTTTTAGAAATACTGCATGCAGAGTTGGCCATAGTTTTAACAGACTGTGCAAGCATAGGAAATAGTGATCATGTGATGTTTTAATGGTGTTTACATACTGGTATTCTAACTGAGAAAAAAATTAAATAGCATTCAATAAAGTATCCATGTAAAGGTTATGCATAATTTTAGGAATGAAAATGAGCTAACATGTTCATATTTCTTAAAAGGAGTTTAAAACTGCGAATATATGATATTATTTAAAAAATAAAACTATTATTGTTAATCACTGGTTATACAATTTTGGCACAATTTCTTAATGTTATTAAGAGAAATTTGTTTTAGCTTTTTTTAAAGTGTTGATTAATAATATATGCATTTATTCCATTTATATTTATTATTGCAAAGGAAATTGTCATAGTCCGATGCTTTGTTCTTTTCCTAGGGCAAATAATTTGCATATTCCTTAACTAAGTCATCATTTCTATTCTTTGATAGAATGCAATTGGTTATCATCTGTGGGTTTCTGGTAAATTCAATACAAGTTTACATTAGTTACATAAATTTTGTGCCAATAACATATACTGCACACAATAAATATATTGAAGCTTGAACTATGCAGAATATCATTTACAAGTGATTCTCTGCATTCAATAATACTAAGAAAGTCAATAAGTGCATATAACACCATGACACAAATATTTTAAACTAATAGCTGACAAATTTATGTGACAGTATGGGATACTGGCATATAAAAGTTGAATGTTAATCATCAGTTTTCCTCAGATGTCTGTGACAAACATATAACTTTCTTTTAATTGCATTTTTCAAATAACCAGTTATCTGATAAACTTTTACAACAGTGTTCTGAAGTGTGCTTTCATGTGTTTTGCCATAATCTATATTTGGGTTGTTATTACCATCAAAAAACCTTCTTTACCTAACTTGGTAGGTAAGTTGATATTTTTGCTTTTTTAATACCCTTTAAATTTGTTCTCATCTTGCCTATACTCATTTTTTTGTCTTTCTTATTTTAAATCACTAATGATTTTACTCAGTGAGATGACACTTTCTAAGTTTTTTGTGGAAAATTAAAGTTTCAACATTTCAAATTAGAGGATGATGTACAAGATTAAGGGTGGATAGAATATAGGAAGCAATCAACGAGTAGCTTATATAGATGTAAATGTATTTGTGGAGAGGAATGGATCAGTAAAATTAATGATAAACAAATTAACTACAAATATAATAGACAAGAAAGAGACAAAAGAATTTATAAAAGGATAGAAAGAAAGCAAGAAATTGTAAATATTGGATGTTTAAATATGCAAGATTATAGGAGACCAGAAAAGTGATTGGAATTAAAGAAAACAGTTAAAAATGAAGAATTTGACATATTAGCAGTAGTGGAAACATATCTAAGTGAAGAAAAAGAACCTATACTGGAAATTTGATATGTCAAGATATAAGTAAAAAAATAAAAAGGGGTGGTGGTATAGAAGTAATATCAAAAAAAAATATTTAAATACTGTGAAGTGTCAAGAACATCTGTGGTTTGAGATTAAATTAAGAAGACAAGAATGGATGGTGGCTATAGTGTATATGGCCACTGAAGATAATCAAACTATACTGGAGTGGAACAATATAGCATATATGAATGCTTATTTAAGAATATACAGAGTTTAAAAAAAGGTGGAAAAAATTATGATTATAGGGGATATGAATGGACACATTGAAAAAATTGATGACTCGGGTAACAAGAATAGGCAGCTTCTAAAATTTTTTTGTTAGAGAGCAAATTTGGATACTAAATAATTATCAGATATTTATGAGGGCCAATACACATAGTGTAAACATAATATATTTTACATAATAGATTATGCATTAGCAGATAAAGAGGGAATGAATATAAGTATGGACAATAATGTTTTTGGTAATGAAAAGAGAATATGTAATAGGGATCATAATTTCTTCATAATAGGAAAGGTTAGTAATATGATGAAAAATAATAATAGAAGTAGAAAGAATAGTGAAAGATGTGGATGGAGAGTGAATGATAAGAATAGGTTAGAAGAATATAAAATAAAAGTAGAAGTTATGGAGGAGTTGTTGGGAATGAATATAAACATTGATGAGGTAAAGCAGAAAAAGTGACAAATAGAGTTTTAGGTGAGAGTATTCAGAAAAATAAAAGTAATGGTAAAGTGAGAATTAGCAAAAGTATAAAGGAGAGGAAAAAAGCTTGCAGAGAATATAAATGTGCTATTAAGAACAAATAAAGTGAAAAAGATATTAATATTGAAAAGCAAAAACTATTTAAATAAAAAAAAGTTGACTAAAATAAACAATTATATAGAAAGAATGAAATTAAATAGTTAATTATTGGAAGATAAAATTGAAAGGAATGGGAGTAAAAAAAATTGAAAATATATTAAAAGAAAGAGTGTAGGGAGAACTAGTATTACTAAATGATAAAGGAGAAAGAGTTCTAGAGATTTAGAGTCAATCTTAAATAAGTATGTAATGGATATAGAAAAGATATTATATATGAAGAACAGAATGATAACAATCATAAAAAGCACATAATAATGGAAACAATAGTTTTACAGAAAATAAATTGAATGATGCAGGGAAGAAGTTGAAAAATTGGAAGGCAGAAGTTTAGATGTATGGGCAGTAGAGATTATAAGCAATTTTGGAAATAGGGCAAAATTAAATTTATTATCATGCTTTAATAAAATGACATAGAAGACAAAATTTCAAGACAGCTGAAATAATACAAAAGTGAGACTATTATTTAAAGAAAAGGGTAAGGATAATAGAAAGTTAAACAATTATTGACTGATAGTGCTTACATCAATGTTATGTAAAATTTTCACATATATGGTAGCTGGAAGGGTTGAAAAATAAATGAAAGAAAATAATAGTTGGAAAAATATGAGAAAGTGTTAAAATAGATAGGTGTATGGGAGATAGTTTATTTGTTGTCACACAACTTATAGAAATGGGTAGAAATAAGGTAATCAATTACATATGGTCTTTATAGATATAGAGAAGGCATATAATAGAGTGAAGAAAAATAGATCATGGGTAAGTTTAGTAAATGTGGAAATGAATGATGCTATAATGGATCTTCTTAAGAGATTGTATGAAAATAATTATTGTACATATTAATTAGGAAATGTAGAATCAGCCAGAGTAAAAATGAAGTGAAACTAAAATAAGAATGCCCTATACCATCTATTTTGTTTTTGTTATATTTGAGATGATAAATGGAAATAGCAATAGAAAGATTAAGAAGAGAGATAGAGATACCATTAGTAAATGGCAAGAGGGGTATACATTATCAAATCTTTTATTTGCTGATGATATTTTCTTATGCACAGAAAATAGGGAAGATATGGTAGTTGTGCTGAAGACTTGTGCAGGGATAGGTAAAAAGATGTGGATCAAATTTAGTGAAAAAAAGTCCAAAAGTAATAATAGTAAATACTGGAGAAAGAGAAGAGAAATAATTTTTTTGGAGGGATATAAAATTAAATGTGGTGAATAGGTGGGAAATGTCTTAAGTAATCAGAAGAATTGCTGGGAGGAATAGGAAAAGAAAAAGATAATTGAAGCAAAGAAAAAAAAGAAACTTATAAAGAAATTAACAATGTTTTCCTATAATAAATATAATGTAGCAAGACTTGTATGGAAGGAAATGACAATAGTAGGATTAACCTATGGTAATGATGTGTTAGCAAAGGGGTGTTAGATTACTTAGATAAAGTACAAAGAGAAGTATAAATACATGCATTAGATGCAGATGTATGGACTGTAAAAGAGGCTACTGAAAGACAAATGGGATGATCATGTGTTTATATGAGAGATTCAAAAAGTAAAATGAAAATGTTTGGTATATTGCAATTTATGGATAGTAAGAAAATAGCTAAAATAGTATTTAATTGGGTTATGAATAAAGGGCAGGCAATAAGATGGATGAATGGGTGAGAAAGGTAGTATGGTATGCAGAAGATTTGGAAAAGACTTTATGTGATATACTCATACAAATGGTAGGATGATTGTATTAGGAGGATTGTTAAGTGTTATAGTGGCAAAGACTGGGATAGAACAATAGATGTATAAATAAAAAATAGGGAGTTGGAGAGATGGAGAACTTTTATGAAGAGTTAAAAGAGCTTAAATATATTTAAACAGAATATTGGATGTGAGTTAATTTATGATAATAGCAGGAAAAGTAGATTACTATTTAAAGCTCAAATAGGATTGCTAGCAACAAGGAAATATACACATACATATATATATAAATGGAGAAATGTGGATGATTTAGACTGCAGATTATGTAAAAAAAAAAGATATGGAAAATATTAGGCTAATAGAATATAATGTCTTACAATCAGAAAGGGTGCAGATAATGAAATGGGAAAATAAATATAGACCAAATGGGTTATTGGTCCTTATGCTGGGATTGAAAAAAAAGGGGATCTAGATAAATCTATGGAGTAGACACAGATGATGTTGTGGAAATGGGATAGAGTAGGATAAAGAAGAATATAGGAAAAACTTAGGCTGAAGAATGGAAAGGGAAGGTAAGGTAGCTAATAGGTTTTTCTCAGACATGTTGGCTGAGAGATTCCTGACTTTGATAAAGAAGTAGTCATATCATATCACATCACTTTAGGTTTACAAATAGCTGTTTCTCCACAGAGCTTTAAAAATTTAAATTATTTTAGATTTATGAAAAGAAGAAAAGGTTTTAAAATTTATTTTAAAATTATAAAATTTAAAAAAAATGTCCAGTAAATAATATTAGCGTCACTTCAAAACTCATTAGATTTCATTTCTGTATTCTTGTTTTTTAGGGGCCCTCAGCAGTATTTTAAATTATTGTAAGCTTATAAATAGATAAATTTATTTTACTCATCTTTAAAAAATGTAATAAATTAATACTTCTGAGTGAAAAAAATATTTCAAATTTAACTTAAAATTACAAAAAGTTAACAATGTGGAATTAAAAAAATATTATTAAAAGTTAGTTTTTCTGTATTTTTGTTCTCTAAGGACTCTTTGCAGTATTTTAAATTGTTGTTGCAGATTATAATAGGTATGTTTATTTTGCTCAGTTTTTAAAAAAAACTTAATTATCTATTATTTATGACAAGAAAAAATGTTTTAAAGGTTAATTTGAATTTATAAAAATGTAATAGTACACAATGATAGACTATTTCCATAACCTATCAGTAAATGTTGAATGTATAGAAAACTTTAAACTTTATTTAAATTTCTGAGATACAAACAATTTGTTAATAATAACACACAAATAAACAACAGTTACAAATGACATAAAGTTTCAAATAGTATTATTTTTTAAATTGCGCATTATGCAAAAAAGTGAAGCTTAGTATTAGAAAAGAATTATAAGGTGCAGTGCTTTCAGGAGCAGTTAAGTCTCCATATTCATAGCCTATCCTGGGAGTGTCAGCTTACATTGAGATTTTAAGTGAAGTTTGGCAGTAATTTATGCAAAATTTATTCAAAGTTTTCTTTCATATAGACCATTTTCTGGAGATTGCAAAGCACGGTTCTTTTCAGTTTATTGTCATTTGCAATAAAGCATACCTCCTTTATCTTTCGTTTCATATCATTATGCTCAGTGCAGAGGGTCAATTGTCAAAATGAGTCTGAACACATGGCCTGTTGTTTTTTGGTGCTCAAAGAATATAGATTTGTTGTGTCAGTGTTGTTTAGAGCTATCCTGTACAAATAGTGATGTTGAGATGTTCTGGTGGTGATGTTGGCACAGGTCTCTCCATAATATGCTGCTCAACATCCATTGGTTGGGCGTGAAATTTTTTAAACTGCTTGGGCTATTTGATCAGAGGGTATTTTGTCTTTGGTATTGTTTATCAGACTGTTTGTTGGTGGTGTGTGGAATCCTAATTCGAAGGTCTCAGCAAATATTTTATATTTCCTAGAAATTGATGGTATGAAAGATAGCAGTATTATCAGTTTATTGTTTCTAATCCTGTCAGGTTGTAGCTTAGTCTGAAATTGCCTGGTCTTTTTGTAGATAATGTTGAGTGAAAATCCAACATTTTCCAGTACTTTAATATAGTTTGTAAAGTTCTTTCTGTAGTCGGCTTCAAGTTTACATAGTCTATGATTTCTATGCAGGAAGGATGCAAATCCAGTCAATTTATGTGAGTTGGGTGAGTTCGAGTTTGGGTGTATAAATCCTCAAATTTCCAATGGCTTGATTATCATGGCATAGGTAAGTTGCTGAGGATCTCTATGAACTTGAATATTCAGGTATTTAACATTGTGCTGGAGGTTTTCTGCTATGCAGTTAATTGTTAAGGAGGTTTGTGTTTGCAGCTCTTTCTGAATATCCATTATTATTTGTTCTGGTGGCACTAAGAATATCTCGTTGACTTAGTGAGTATATATTGAAACAGTAAGATTTGTATTCGAATCTTAAGTTTCACCATTTTCTGTCGTCTCTCACTGACCGGTCTATCCTGCCCAAATTTAAACTTTTTGGTATCGAATTGTGTGTGTAACAATATTAAAAATGTATAAATATATGTAGAATTCAGCATAAACACGCACACATTTCGATCTCAAATTGCAAGGCAATAAATAATATCATTTAGATTTCTTTTAGTTATATAATTTTGTATAATTTTAATCATTTATTTTGGATTATAAATTTCGTATTTATTGCTTTGTTTAAATTTCGTTTAATAATAATTCTAAAAAAATCTGATGTAATATTTAATTAAAAGTTAAAATAATCTTATGTTTCCTTTTTGTCTTTGAAATTTAAAAGCATCGGTCAGTGATAGATAATAGATTAATTAAAGAAAAATTCCCCAAAATGTAATTAGTAAATGTAAAATGTAAACAATAGAAGGGCAGCTTTCTATAATTAAAACCCACAAAATGCATTGATTATCCTCAGAACAGATTAAGTAGAACCTAAAAATACTTTAACAAAAATGTGAAAGATCAAGATAAAAAAAGAGGCCATCTTAGACTTGCTGGAGACATTCACTTAAACTTTAGCTTTGCTCTCGATCACTGAGAGTCTCCAAAAATATAAAAATAATTTGTTCCTGCCAAGGTATGACCGAGTAAAGCACCTAGATTATTCTCCATCGGGAGATGGCCTATCGGATGCCGAACTTTCCATTGCCCATCATAAATTCACCATGAAGATCTGCTGCCTGAAATAAATGAGAAATCTGCTGTGAAAGTAAATGAAATATCTAAATACAAGAAAGAATTGCCACTCGTGAACTTTTTGCTGCTAAACTAATGGAATCAGAAAACTTCTTGTAAAACAGGTACCTGTCTGTGTTCAAACTCTAGAGTACTCTAATAACATGCTATAGCTCTTCTTCATATTACTTATCTAAATTGTAAAATGTAAAAACTACCATTTGTATAACTAAATTGAATAATTAACTTGATGTGTAAATTTCTCTAATAATCTAGCATACCTCATTCTATCTTTCTTGGGTGCGTATTTCTAAAATCTACATTTTATCTATATTTATTATTTAATTATTGCATGCTAATAATTGTCTCTATTTTCAAAGTTTAAATCTATGATCGCTTGAAATAGTGAATGCGTGTCAGATTTCATTAACATTACTTTCATAAATAATTTAATTTTCATATAAACCGACACGCATTCAATGCTTCATTTATTGTAATGCAGGGGTCTACAACTTCGCAAATGGCTGGAATATTAGTTATAATAATTCCCAATTTATATATGTTTTGTATTTATTAAATCATCATGAATAATTCCAGAAAATTACATTTCTTTGAGAGTCACCAACGTTCTTTAGTAAATGTTGATAATGTAGGGCCGAATTAGAAATCTATCTAAATCTTATCATAATCGTTTATACTTATACATGTGTTACGTTTTAAAGACGCGATGACCCATTCTGCCGTGAAGTTTCCAGATTCTTCAGGGTTGAAATTAACCCCAGTCGTCCTACACAAGCGGGCATAATGGGTGCTCCCGTAGGATTTGACAATGTCATGCAGCCAGCCGGCAAATTGCGACACGTACCGCTTGTCCCTGGTTATGCTTATGTGACACCTTACTTCATCGGGCTGAGGCAGAGACCAGCCCAACAGTCTTATAAACTCATTCGTGGCATTGCAGTTTCAATATACTGCCATTCCATATCGCCTTTCTAAAGTGTACCATGTGTTCCTTTACTTAATTTTATTATTCTATATATCACTCCGCCTCTGCATTATCTTCATAATTCACTCTCAAATAAATGTTTGCCCTTAGTCATAAAATAAATATTTTAATTAAATAAATATATGTCCGCCGCTACTCTTAAATCTTACTTTAGACTCTTGCATTGTAAAGGTATAAATTCCCCAAGGCATGCAATAGAAATACTTACTCGAGAATTTTAGGTAGCTAGATTAAGCCTTCAAATAAGTGAATTCCCTTTGTAAACATTACAGTATCGGAAATACCGCTACTGAGTCCTCAAGATAAAATAATATCTAAACCAATAAATGTATTCCTTTTGTAAACAGTACATTATCAGAAATACCGCTACTGAAGTCCTCAATGTAAAGTAATGTCTAAATAAATAAATGTATTCTTTAAAATATAATCATGTCGCAAATCCCGCTACTGAAGCTTTGAATCCCTAAAATATTATTAGTAAATGATTTTATTAAAATGTATTAATAAATAATTTTAAACTATACGTCTGCAGTTACGTTTTATTTATTCGATACCCATTCTATATAATATTTCCTCGATTATGTAAATATGAATATTTCATTAATATTAGTTTGATTATTGGCTAACTCGAGAATAAAATCATGAATCTCTTGCATATCCCTGACCACCGTGCCTAAGGAAATATTTACTAATGTCGCATCAGATGCGTTGTTTCATGGATTGTATTGTGGAACTGATAAACTATGTTCGAACTCAGTAACACGGGTGGCTTCGCTACCTCGATGGTGCTGCTGTTCTGTATGGTGGTAGAATTCTGCACTATGTTTATGAATCACACGTTTTCTGACTGTTACAATATTATGTCTGGTTCAATTGCATTGTACTTAGTCAGTATTTGTTTTTCTAAATAATTGAGGAAAATACTAGCTATGATCTCATTTATTGGGAGGCTTATTGGCCATTTGTTATTCATTCCAAACCATTTACCATTAAATTTGGCCACAATATTCTAATCCATCATTTCAAAAACTCCACTTAGCTTGTGGGCAATTATTATTTATTAGTTCAACCACAATAATGTCAATTGAGCATTTGTGGTTAATTGAGCCATTTAGCTCTGTTATATTCAATGATGCAATACTAAATTCAGGTTTGATTTTGGCCTGTTTAATTTTATTAATGAAGTCAAAAGATGATTTAATAGAATGTGGGCCAAAACCTATTCTTTCAGGGAGCCATTGATTTATCATTTTTGCAGTATTGACATAATGCTCTCCACCAAAGTCTACCATCAATCTTAATGGCACATTAGTTTTTGTGTAATTTAATGTTAGTGAAGATTTTTGGGGGTATAGAAGTGGATGAATATATATGATAATATTGGGTTTTTGAGAAGGCCTTGTTGCAATATTTTGCAAAGTATAGATCCAATAAATTTCTCTTTATTTACTTTATTATTAAAATTGGCTATCTCCTCAAATTTTAAATTACCCATCTGATTATTAATTTTATCCATATAATCTCCTCTGTTTATTAGAATGAATCTATGCTTTTTATCTTCTTTAATACAAATGATATTATTGTCTGTTAAAAAAAATTTATGCTTTTATATTTAGTGCTCTATTTGTCTATGTTCTGGGTCAGTAGTTTGTGTTGGATTGCTTTTGTGAGTTTGTTGATGAATGTACCTTTCTGGAGATTGTACATAATATTCACTACTACATCTGCTATTAACTCCACCATAGGATATCACTATTGGCTGCCTACAAGCCTTGGTCCAAGTTCCAGTATGTTACGCACCTCTGTAGGTGGAGTTTTATTAGTGAGATTAATGTATGATGTTTTTTTTCTTTAATGTTGATATTTTGTTTAATGGCAAGAAACACGGACTTCCATTTAAATTTATGTGATAGTTTAGCAGTTAAGTCATCACACTTATTAACAATTTGCTGCAGGACTGCAATATTTTTTCTGATTCTCCGCCAGTGTTTTGTATCTTTCTTTAAAGCATTATTAGATTCCTTTATAATTAATTTAAGCAGAGTTTGCTGCATTTGCATTTTTATTCTGTTAATGTTATGTATTGATTAGTTAATTCTAATTTCACAACAAATCGGGAATACTTGGAACGGATCACATTTCTGCAAAAACTTTAATCTCTGTTGCAATGTACAAATAGATATACCAAGGCATAATATATGTGTGTACTGTAATCTAAATTCCTAATTGAAATAAAAATCTTGTTTTTACTTCACCTTTGAGTGGTAAGTTTTAAATTGCACACTTGACTCTTTTTCAGGCATTTTCTGTATGTTTACAGATTTTGTGTGTGTGTGTACTTTTTAAAATTTGATATTTCACTTGATTTTTTACTTACTTTAGATGTCTAGTTTTAGGTGTTTTAATTTCATAGACTTCAGCATTGGATGTCTTGCCTTAGGCATTTTAATTTTAATTTTCCATCGATTTCAGTCATTTTTGGACCTATTTTGTGTGTGTACTTTTTTAAAATATATGTATTATTTCACTTGATTTTTTACTTTCTTTTTTTGTACTTGATTTTTTACTTATTTTTCATGTGTAGCTTTCAGATGGGGGGGGGTATTTTATGTATTTTACTTTTTTAAAATTTATGTATTATTTCACTTGATTTTTTACTTACATTTTTTTTGTACTTGATTTTTTTTACTTACTTTTGATGTCTAGCCTTAGGCATTTTAATTTCATAGTCTTCAGCCATTTTTTCAGATATCTTGCCTTAGGCATTTTAATTTTCCATTGATTTCAGCCATTTTCATATAGAAATTTATTACTTCCAGGCTTCTTGGTGATTCTGCAGCATCACTTAGTAACCACAGAATGCATAACCAAAAACTACCAATGTTTTTTTATCAACAATGATTAAAAATAGCAGTTTAATTTCAGAAAATAAACAAAATCTTTTTTATTTGATATTTGTTTTTATAATGTAAATAAATAAATACTAATATTTGATAATACTATCAAATTACACTTTAAAAGTTAAAAATTTTTAAGTAATATTTACAATATTGCAATATATTTTAGCAGTCTGTCAGTGATGACTTATTAGCATAAATCTTAATAAACTAAGCTTCACAATAAATCAAGTTATTAGCCATCCAAAATATTTTCTCAAAGTAATATCACAAAGTTGTATACTGCCAACAATGAATGGAAAACCATCACATCAGGTTTAAAAGTTATTTAAGTCATCATATTTTTAATTATCCTGACATATATAGATTTTTTTTGGAATTAAATATATGTGAAATTACCAATATTTTATTTTAAAAAGTGTTATTTTTCAATAGGTGGTTGACTGGATTTTGTGATTTCTTTACAAAGTGCCTCATCAAAAAAAAATTAAGAAAGTTAAACATTAAATGAACAAAGACTTTAGGAATAGGCAAATGATTTTCAAGATGCATTTTTGCTGAACTTCTAGATTTAATACAATAAAATATTATTTTAGGTCTATATATAACATAGTTATGTCCATTCATACTAGGAAAAATATGTGTTACATTAAAGATTATTTAAATACAAGTATATTGTCTATACTGAAGTTAATGCAATTAGCAGTGATTTGAACTTAGATTTTCAAGCTCCCTACAGCTATCACTCCATTTTATACAACTGATACACATAACTATACACATGTTAATAAGATAAATGATCTCAAATATATGTATTCCACACTGAACCAGCACACTCATCAGTTGATCCAGATCATCATCTCCCCCCCCACATATATATATATATATAATCAGTGCTCAGTTATATTAACATAGTAAATCCTCAAACTTATATATAATCAGTGCTCAGTTATATTAACATAGTAAATCCTCAAACTTTAATGGACAGGCTTGAAATTTCTCTGTCCTTCAATTCTTCAAACATTCATGTCATTTAAAATCTGATGATGGAGTGACCAAAGCCCTCATTTGCAAGTATGTGGTCATGTGTATTGGCTGTATAAGATGGAGTGGATAGCTGTTAGTTCAAATTCTTTCTAATTACATTGAGTTCAGTATAGTCAATATACTTGTATTTAAATATTACATATTCAGCCTGTATTATGTCACTCCCTCTTCTATGTATTTAAATGGACATATAAAGATCCTATATATAGTGGTCAGAGTGACTTAAAGTCAACATAGGTATGACAATAAGATTGGCATCAACAAGAGTTTTGAGCATTCCATTGTCAGATTTTCAGTGATGTGGATGGCTGAAGAGTTGGAGGATGAAGAATATTGAAACCTGTCCATTAAAGTTTGAAGATTTGCTATCTTAATACAACTGAGCACTGATTATTTATATATGAAGATCTGGACCAATGAATGAGTGCTAGTTCAACACAAAATACATATATTGGAGATCATTTATCTTGTTCACATGTATGTTGTCATGTGTATCAATTGTATAAGATGGATTGGTTAGCTATAGGAAGTTTGAAAATCTGAGTTTAAATCCCTTCTAATTACATTAAAGGCATAGTAAAGGTAATTTAAAGTGATTGTTTAATATCTTCACACTCTCATTTTCAAATACTTAAGATTTGCCCATACTTAAAAGTTTGGGTTGAAAGAATAAATGAATTAATTCTATTTTTTCACAAAGACTTTATCTTGTGTTTGGAAAGTGAGAGTATTCACTTATAGTTAAAATCCACAAAGCACATGCACATTAGCTTAATGGCTGATTATTATTACAGTTTAAAAACGTCGCACTATATAAATAAATATCTTATTTATATAAATAAATATCTTATTAAAGATTATTTTAAGTAATATAAATTAAATAAATATTAGAAAGAAAAGAACTATTTTTGTTTATTATTTTTTCAGATGTAAAACTAATTGTTATATTAAAAAAAACTTTAAAAAGAATTTTATTAAAATTTTTGAAATCCAAGTTTTTATTATTATTTAATATTGGCATGGGTGTTGGAAAATACCCAAAATCCTGAAGTTTAAATAATCAATGACCAATATGACTTTTCATTTTTATTCATATTTGTTAGATTAACATTTGCAAGGACCAAATTTGTATGGACTAAATTAATACACCAAGATACTGTAAGTTGAGAAGACAAAAGCCAATTTCCAAATTAGTGCAATCTAGTATTAGCTCGAATAACGAGGGACTATCAGATACTTATAAAATCCCAATTCTTAAAAATTGAATCTCTATCCTTAAACCAGTTGCATTATTTCTGCCTTTATATCTGTGTGAAGATAAAAATTTGAAATTTAAATAAGATTTTAAACCCAAGTCAACCTACTTGGACAGTCATATAGATATGAAACCCATAAAGTAAGTATACATTTTAATACATTTAGTTTTTCATTAGTTTTAAGAATCTTATTTTGCTGGCTAGAAATGTTAATAACAATGACATATCATCAACACATTCAACTTGAACAATAAAAGACTGAAGCAGTTTCACTTTGTTTGATTAATTATTTAGTATTCATATTTACTTTATCTTTCCTTTTGCATTGCCAAATCCAACAATTTATATTATGTTTGTTATAGTTCTGAAGAAGATTGCTGGAGCAATCAAAACTGTCAGATTAGGTTGTACAAAAAAGCATTGTAAAAATGATAAAGAATATAGATAATATTAATATTATATTCATATTTACACTAGATGGCAGCACAATGGAAAATTGCATCTGTCTTATATTGCTGAAATTGATTATTTGATCTTTATTCTTATTATTAACTTTTCTAGTCAGAATAATAAAATATCAATAGTTAGTGAAAGGCTGATTTGAATTTTATGTTTTATAATAACAAGTAAATTAATTCACTGTACAGGCTTACACACACCTGCACATATATAATGTAATATATAAGAGATTTGAACTCAGACTTTTATATGACTCTCAGCTCTCCATGCCATCTCATATTGCTGATCCACCTGATCATACACATGTTAAAAAGATAAATAATCACCAATACACGTATTTCTTGCTAAACTAGCAATCATCAGTTGGTCCAGATTACTATCTTCACACATATATACAGTCAGTGCTCAGCTTTATATTAAGATAGCTAATCTTCATACTTTAATGGATAGGCTTCAAACTACTCCAACCCACAACTCTTCAGCCATCCATTTCATTGAAAATCTGATGATGGAACTTTCAAAGCCCTCGTTAGTGCCAAGGTTGTCATCCTAGTGAAGTTAAAAGTGGCTGTTGGAAAGACATTTGCATTTTTTTTTCAGTTTTAAATCCCACACCTCATTTATAAAGATAAAAGTGAGAAACTAGTTTGAAGATGGACATATAAAAAATAAAGATAGGATTTTATATGCATCTAGCAATTATTAATTATTGAAGTTTATACTACATGTGCAGTAATGTGAAGAGTATCATTAATCTCAATTTTGTATTGTTCATCTATTAAGAATCTATTATAGATTCATAAATAAGCATTACTTTAATAAATTTATTAAACATCTTTTTTTTCAAACACTATGTATATATTTCCTTTTTATCAGTTATGTTTCCATCTGTATTAATATCTGATTAAAATATTTATGTACTGTATATGTTAAGTTATTTTGATTCATTACTATCAGTTTTTATCTTCTTCTTTTTATAAAAGCCATTAAACATTATTTTAGACTTTTAGCATATATTTTTAATACTCCTTCCTTGCTTTTATCGGATAAACCTTGCAAAACTTCGTGAAACTGAGAAGCATTAATTTACAAAAATACAAACGTTCTTTATTTCTTCACAAAAATAACTTCCTGAAGCATAACTATTGTTTATTAGAATTTGGTACTTTTTGTTTTGGCATTTTTTCTGGTATACCATCAATCTCTACAATCAATATTTAAATGTTTCTATAATAAAGTACTTGTTTATTTAACACATTAATTATCTTTTGATATTTCCCCCCTTATTTCACAATGGTTGCCAAGGCTCCATTTAATATTGAAAGATTCATTTTTCAATTCGTGATGTTTTTCTTCACTTGAAAGTAATCTACTTTGTAGATATTGAATGAAAACTTCAATAAATAACTGAAGAATTTTTCAAATCCTCTGCTTTTGGTTATTAATTTCATAGACTTCAAAAAAATGAGGCTATAATTTAATTTTGTCTAACGTAATTGTAAATATAAAATTCATTCGTACTATTTACAAAGCAAACAACTGATATCTCAATTAAGAATTACCAGATATTTAAGACAAAGATTTATGGTGGTGCTACCTTGCGTTTAAATTCAGAGATCAAATTCAAGAAAGTAACTGATGCATATTGATAAGTGTCACATTTATATTTACCATGTCAATAATAACTACTAATTATAAAAATGAAATTAATAATAAGATACTAATAATCACCAGATATGGAATGGTCATTATTGATTTCTTTCAATGTTTACATTTTTTATATTTTATATAAAAAACATTTAAAAGCAAATAACTGGAGACACAGCATAAAAATCGAGAATATGGGGAAAAATAGTGTTTATGAATATATATATATAATATCCATACATAATGCCAAGTAGAAAAACGCATACAAAGAATTATAGCCACATCAATTATTAATAAACAGATATTATTAGTTCATCTATTAAGCAGTTGTTGGATTGTTTTTATATATCTATGACAAGATAGCGATGAAACCATCTTTTTCAAATTGCTAAGCAATTATAAACAATTCGTTTAATAGCTGAACTGATTTGTGATTATTTACAAGTAAATCGTTATAATTCTCTCTATATATCCACCATATTAAAATCCCCATTTAAGGATATTAAGAATTAAATACCCAAAATATATAGATTAGAATTTGCTTGTTTTTATTTTTCAATATTTTGACTACGTTCAAAAGTTACCAGAATGACTTTTTAAATTATATTTTAAAATATTACTTTTGAACTTTGTAATTTCAAGTTAAACCAAGAGTTCCCAAACTTTTTTCGGCCCCAGACTTCTTTACCAAAAACTTTAAAAACCCTAGTCATTTACTTTAATTACTCAAATTAATAAATTTGTACAGTATTCGATATTAAATATTTCACTAGATATCAAACTTTTCATTTTAATCACTTGCTATTAATGATTGAAAAAGATAAAAGAACTATGGAATGTGGCATTATCTTGTGCAACATTTATATCGAAACCCACGTTAACGAAAATTAAAGCCAAAAAATACCAGCAGAGTTTTTGGGTGCACCTGGTGATCTATCAACAATTTAACTATGTCAGTTTTAAATCTCCATGTTCAGTGATATGCAGTGGATGTCTGTTCTAAAGCAGGTTTAAAACTACATTGAAGCCTCTCTCTACCAGATATGACACGGTGATAAAAATGCCAGCAAATACTTTTGTGGAATATCTTGTTTCAGTCAAAACTTTTGATAACCCTGCTTGAATTGTATCTTGAGATCATTTGTGCTGATGATTATCAGATCATCATGCAAAATTATATTTGGTTCTGCATTAATAGTATATGAGTTTATTATCCAGTCCAATATTTCCAAAGATATATCTTCAAACCTAGTTTTAAAGTCTAAGTTAAGAGCTTCAAATGGTTGGTATACAGCAAGATTCTTTCTTCTTGTATTATGCCTTTCTTAAATAAGATCGAGAACTGGGAAAGTTTAAATCTTGCAATATTTTGCTTAAAAACATTAATCTGGCAACAAAAGTCAATATGGCCAATTTTGCTTTGATGAGATTCAAATTATCTCCTTGCAGTTGTAAGTTAGCATCTTTAAATTTGCCAAATAAGTCAGTTAAATAAGTAATATCTGTTTGACTCTTAAGTAAATTTTTTTTCAAACTGGAACCCTCATTTTCCAAAACCCTAAAATAGATTGAAAAAGTGCAAAAAATCTTAACAAACATAAACCCTTTAAAAGCCAGTGGACATCAGTATGGAGAATTAATCAGTAGAAATCTTCATTGCTTTCCTCACATAATAGAGCAAACAATCTAGTGTTCAAAGCTTTATTTCAAATTTTGTTCACAGCTGTTATAACAATCTGAAACAATTGATGCAATTTGTCACTAAGGTTCTTGGCTACTAAATGTTGCCTATGGATTATGCAGTGAACTGCAAGCACTTCAGGTATGTGTTGTTGCAGATAACTTATAAAACTGTGATAATGACCAACTATATCTAGGGCTCCATATGTCACAACAGATATTACATTTGTCAATAGAATTGTTTTTTTCTCTGAAAAATAACTCAAATAAATTAAAAATCAATTCACCTCTGGTGTCAATTTCTAAAGTTATAGCAAAAAGCAGCTCTTCATGCACTTCCTGATCTTGAATAAAGTGAATGTATTCCAGCAACAAAGCTTCATTACTGTGTAAAATTGACTCATTCAATTGGAGGGAAAAGTGTTTTTTTTTTTTTTTGCAAATGATTACACAAACAGTTTTTCATATCATGACTCAATTTGTTGATATGTCTTTGAGCTGTGTTATTGCTTAAAGAAATTCATTTTCTAACATCTTGTAAAACTTTATAGAGTACAGTGTTCAATACCTCCATAATAGCTGGTAGAATCAGTTTCTCCCCTATGGTGAGTGATCTACCAAACTTCACATTGAATAGGGATATGTTGTATGATGCCCATAATCCATCATTATTTTGCTTTGATGATAAAACAAACTATTATCTATTATAGTTCTCTTCAGAATTTTATCTTTAAGTGATTGAAAGTATGACAGACCTTTTTCTTTTTTGTCATGATGAATTCTGTTCAAATGATATGGTAGTTTTGATGGTTTCATAGCATCATTGCTAAAGACTTTTTTGCATATGAGGCACATGGGTAAATGTTTGTTTGATAATGACAGGACAAATCCTAGCTTCAAATAGTCCAAGATTTACTGTTTGCATTTCTTATTTGGTTCAGTCATATTATTATCATAAGAAATGAAAACTTTTATTAACAAACAATTTCAAAGCCCCAGTGATAAAGAAAAACAATAAAGTCCTTATTTAAAACAGAAGATTTTTGTTCAAACTCAAATAAATAAATGATATCCTCTGATTTTCTTTTTTGTAGTACTGCTCTTCAATAAATAGTTACATTCAAAGTTCAAATCACAAATAAGCAGCTCACATCAAACAAACCAATTTATAGTGTTTTATGAAAGCACGACCATACTAGACTTACAGATTTTGCTAATATCAGATATCATCTCATACCAATCTGAGCAAGTGCAGACATGCCAAGTTTTCCATGTCTGTATTTGTTTTGATACATTTAGTAAGACAATGCACAGACATGTTTGTACTACATGTATTTTCATGCATTCTCATATGTAATTCTTTTAATGACACATTTTACCTTTTGTTCACAAGCTTGGTATGTAAAGTGTTTTTATCAAAAAAGTGTTTTTGTTTAATTATTTTACTTCTTAATTAGGTTCCTATTGGAACCATAAATATTTTGAAGCAACAAACAAATTGCAGTAGTTAAGGGGATCTATTTTTACTGTTGTTAACCCACAATTTTTTTTATTGAAACTATAGGTCCTTAGAAAGTTCAAATCGACTCCAACAGGTCGATATTGACCACTTTAGTAACTCTTAATTTAAACAAAAAATGGTATAAGCATAACAAGAGATACCTAAATTAAAATTCAAAACAACACAATAACAAAAAAAAAACATTTTAAATATATAAATATAAAACAGAGCACACATTGAAAGTTTATAAATTTTCTGATAGTGATTTTATCAAAATAGTTTTAAAAAGTAAAAAAAGTTTTGTAAATATTAATAAATCTATAATTGCCAGGTTGTGCAGTTTTGCTTACCGATCTCACATATTCTCAATTACTTTTAGCAGAAATATATATGGATAATTTATATTTTGTTTATTATATACTAACTGAGGATATAGGTAGTTCACTTTGTACCATTATTTTTAATAGCAAAATATTTTTCAATAAAATATTGAAATGGTATATTTCCTCTATCATATACATTTCACTTATTTACCCCTACTACCTCAATCTGTTCCAGGTTTAAACCTGAAAGAATATCCCTTTTATATGCCACCATGCTTTTACAGGTATAGCCATATATATATATGTTTGTAATCTAATTGGTATAGTGATATTACAACAGTAAGTATTTAAAAGCAATATATACATTTTAAATTGTAGTTTATAGTTGTTTTAAAGTGAATTTGCATTTTAATATACTTAAATCACATGTATATATCTGTATTCCAGGTACCACCATGATACACATATAGCAGCTTATTATTTGATCATTTAATATATTTCTCTAAGTTGATTTAAAATTACATGTAAATAAAAGCATGCAATACACATCTGTTTTAGCTTATCATGATGATTAAATCTAAAATTTTGTTTAAACAATAAATGTTTGTCAAGAATATATCTCAAGTTGTAAACAAGATTTAGCCAACTGTGATTATTGCTAAAATCTTGATGAAAAATAAATGATAGAATCGTATAAAACATACTGTTCTGGGGAAAAGACAAAAGAGAAAAGTTATTTTGGTAATTTAAAATATAAAATCTCAAAGATGTTAATTTCTTAGCTCACCAGAAAAAATTTGTTATTAAGAATTATATCTTGAGCAGCTGTAAATAGGCTAGGTTTTTCTATGCTAAAAAGACTGTGTAAAATTTAGGAAGTGTCAGTTAACATTCTTCATGTCAGTTTAAACCTTAATATGGCTGAGTAGGATGAGCAGAATTTGCTGTTTTCCAAGCCTGGAGAATGGGGATCTCTGTCTTCATTCTACATACCAAAGTGGTACATAACCATTTAAGCAATAGAAGACATTCCTGTTAATAACTGGCTGCACTAAAACCTCAACAGAAAAAATGCTGCCTATCCTGAAAACAAGAAGTATTATAAAACCCACCCCAGGAAGTGCCATCAAATAAGCTGCACCTAAGAAACTAAGTAATAATTCTTAAGAACACCACAAAGAATTCTAAAATGAACTTTAACTTTTGTCTTTAAAAGTTATAGCTATTTAAAAATTTAAATGAATGTTCAAAGCTAATTTCTAAATTCTTATCTAAATTAAATATAAAACCATTCCTAATTACTTGCCTAAACCTCTGTAATAGTAAATCTATAAAACCTAATGTATAATTAATAACTCATTTTTGTAAGCAGAACCTATCTTTTATTTTCATGTGTGGGTGATGCCTATGCTATTTTATAAATTTTAGTTCACTAAATTTCATTTTTATTATATATGTGATAATATACCAAATGTACCTCAAAACAGTGAGCATATTTAATTCTAATAATTCTGTATTGAAAATATAATTTATATCTTCGACTTAAAAAATATTAATATTGCTTATTTAGCCTAACTTTACTTGCTGTTTCAAAGTTGTATTCGAAATTATAATATGTTAATAATGATATCTGATCACCTTGCAATAGATATTATGATATAAATTGATTTATATTATTAAATAGTTATTATAAATAATAACATAACTTAAAGCAGCGTTTGAAGATGGAACACTACTTAAACTGAATACTCTTATTTCCAAACACATGATAAAGTCTTTTTAAAAGACAGAATGAATCCACTCTACCTTTTTCACACAAGCTATATGTATGAGCCAATCTGAAGCATTTGGAACTGAGAGCATGAAAATTTCGATTAATCACTTTAAATTATTAATCATCTAATTTTTATTAATGATGCTTGTGAAATTTTAACAATTTGCAATATATCATTATTAAATAGTTATTATGGTTTGTGATGTTGGAATTATAAGTTATGATTCTAAACATAATTTTATCTGATAGTTCAATCCTAACCTGAATAATATAATATTCAGGTATATTTTATAGCTTAAAGCTCCTCAAATATACCTTTCCACCATTTTTGTAGAATATGATTAATGATGCAGATTAATGATTTATTAAATTGGATTATTAATTTATTAGTTTAATCCTTTTTATTATAACATTGTAATTAAATGCTTAATTTTATGAACTGCCTTTTATTGGCAATGCAGATATTGGCTATTTATTTAAGGTACCATTAATTTAATTTTGACATATTTGTTAATTTACCTTGTGTATTGTGGATGTGTATTTACAATATATATTGTACTGCTATTGAACAGAGGTGCAAGTCTGTAATTTTTAATAAAAAAATAAAGATAAAAATAAATTACAAGTGGTTTAAGGATTATTTTTTTTAAACAAAAAATTAAAACATAAAATACTCATAGAGTAAAACTTCTTAGTAGGAGGTGAAAGAAATGTATAGTAGAATTAAAGAACAGTTAAAACTTTTTTCTCTCTCTCTTGTTAAAGAAAACAGCTTTGATAAAGTAAAAGCTAAATAAATATGTAAAATCAGACTGAAAATTAGTCTGTAAAAATAAAATGTAAAACTTTTATTATGTAATTAGTTTATAAGATTTTGATTAATAATAGAATCAAAATCAATAGTTATATTAATTAAAAAAACTGTAAACTATCTTATTTAGAATGGTTAGAAGAATCTGAGCAAGGGATTAAGATAACCAGAAATGGAAAATTAATTAAAAGACATTTCAAGTTAAGATCTAAATTAAAAAACAATGATAAGAAATTAAAATAATAGGCAAGAAAAGAATATATAAGGTCACTCTCTAGTTAAGCTAGTTTGTGATTTAATTTACTCCATCGTTCATCTGTTCGGATTATTATTATTTAGTTTGGACAAAATACAAAATCCAAACAACCAGAGATCCAGATATTCAGAATGCAGTAGTAATCCAGTCACTCACTGCTGCAGTCAACATTAATGGAGAAGCCGCATAAGCCATTGGAGGTGGTTGATAGGGCTTCATGTCTCAAATCTCTGCAAATCAACTATTCTGCCTGAAACAAATATTGGATGCTGATACCAAAATCATAAAATAGATGCTACCTCTATTCTCTCTCTCTCCCATTGCTGAGTCACATAATGGAAACAAGCCATGAAGCCATTGATAGAAAACAAAAAAAAAGCCACGCAGAAAATACACACAATGAAACTATAGGTAAAAAAATTTTAAAATATATTCTGATTATAGTCTTGACTTTTTATATTTAAATGAATGAACATTAATTAATGAAGGACTATCATAATTTAGCCTGAGTAATTAGTTATATGTTTTTAGATGTAAATTTCAATATTATTGTGTTATATTATATACACATGTGTTTAAAATAAATATTAATGTTTGCCTTAATTGTTATTTTGTCTATTTTCTCTTTATCTCTTGCCACTGCATCACCAGTCAATTATTACTTTATGTGTTAAGTAAATAAGTAAATATGCTGAACCCTGAGACAGAATATGAGCTAGTCATGGAATATTTCAAGCACTGGATTATGGGCCTACTCTCCAGGCATGTTAATTACTTCATGTAATTATCTGGCACCTGAGGTTTACCTCTAAACAAATAAAATGCTTTGGCAGGTAGGGGTTTAAATCTAGAAGTTGAGGTGGGCCATGATCTGGAAATACAATCATGTTATGCTTTGCATAGCTCAGTCTGTCCATGGATATCGTTGATAGCTCTGCTATTGATGATATTCTTCTCTCTGCTTGAAGGGCCGGTCCATTCATGTAATGTTGAAAACATAAAATTTAAAATTATGTTAAAAAGGTTAAAACCCAATTAAACATTCGTATTAAACAGACCTGGTTCAATATGTAGATATAACTTGTCTTGCTAACAGTGCAAACTATCCCCATTCACTAGCAACCCACTAAACAGTGAATACAAGTGTATTCAGGGCCATATTTGTTCAGGTAAGGCTATCACATATAGAATTGGGTCACAAAGACCCAGAGCCTTTAAATAAGCCTGAGTTCTGGACTTGGTATTTGTTATTGTTTTATTAGCAATCTCCCTGGTTTAAATGTACCATACATCTGATACATGGAAATAATTGCACACCCATACCACAACCTTATTATTGAAGTTTAGTAAGGTGCCGATAGCAAAATATATGTAACATTAGTTTAGCTAGTTTTTCCATTGTAGAATATACATTCAGAAATTTGTCTGAAGCCATAAGAATCTCTGATTGATAAGTCTGTTTTGCAGCATTCTTGAGCTTCATATTATGCTCAAATCTTATTTAATTCCACTCCAATAGCCACATTTCTCACACTTAAATTGTTTTATATATATATATATCTGTGGCTAGTGTAATCACTCATTAGTTCACAAATCATGACACAGAAATAGTATTTGGTATATTAATCTTTTGTAAACATAACTTATTCACCATGCATGAAGTTATTAAACACCTTGTAGTGAGATGGTATGCTGTAACCTTTGATCAATTTCATCCCATCATGCATCAAATTCTACTTATATATTGTGCTTTCCAATTGTATGTGCATCTTAGTTTATTTTTCAATTTTACTAATTATTATTATTAATAAAACCTATTTAGAATTTACCTCATCTTCATTATCATTTTACTCGTATTCCAATTAAATTATTATTCATTAAATAGCTGATATGCATTATAATTAATTATGGGTATTACATTAATGTTATCTTAAGTTTAGTATTATTAGCACAGTTAATCCCTTAGTATATTGCATGTGTGGTCAGTTCCTGGGTCTCATGTGTCTTCCTGATTGGATCCAGCTCATGAATATAATTAAGACTGCATGTAATCTCAGAAATGTCATTCATAGGTTAGTAAGCCATGGAGCACTGGTAAATACATTGAAGCATGATTGGACCTGGGATCCTTCTATCTGATTTTCATTAGGCTCAGTGTATTTTACCTGAACATTAGGTTTTATTATGTGAATGGACAAATCTGACTGATATAGTATAAGCATGTAAAAGTGTGCTTATAATAGTCATTTTACTTTAAATGATTACATTTCAGCAATAAAATTTGTCCATAATGTTGCCTTCTATGTATAAAATTAAAAACAATCAATTTAAAACAAAATTAAAAGAGACAACTCACTATAAATAAAAATGTTATTAAATTGATCAATCCGCTTTCATTCCTTAACGGAATCTTTTCAACATGTTTCTTTTTACACAATCAAATGACCAATTACCATACAACTCACCCAATGGACATTATTTACATTACATTACAATAAATATAATTATTAAAATACATACATTAAATGTAATTAGTAATATATACATATATGTACATAAAATGATTAAACTTATTATAATCCTCCTCCCTTTCCCATAATATATATACAATTATTCTAAAAAAAACAATAATAATAATCCCTTCCTTCTATTTTTAAAATTATAATGCTAAAGTTTCCAATAATCTAACAATGCCCATTTCTCCCCTAATTGTACTGGACCTTTAACCATGTTTACACATTTATTTAATTTTTTTGATTATAGGAAGGCTCATACCATTTTCTTTCCTTTTAATTTTAACATATTTTATTACCTGAATATGTTTTCCACAATTCATTTTATGTCCAGTATCCAACAAGGCATATTTGGTCCTGATCTTATATCTTTTCTATTAATTGCCCTATCATACTCCTTACCTATTTCCATGGTAGTCTTCCCCATATATATATATAAAAAAAAAAAAAAAAAAAAAAAAAAAAAAGGGAAAAAAAAAAAAAAAAAAAAACAAAAAAAAGGGGGAAAAAAAAAAAAAAGAGGGGGGCATATTGCAAAGGTTAATGACCCAGCAGAATTAGGAAGAAAATGGCTATTGTTAGATTATTGGAAACTTTAGAGTCAACATTTTTAAAAATAGAAGGGATTATTATTATCATTTTCTTTTTTTACATTATTCGTAAATATGTATAATATGGTAGGGGGATAACTAATAAGTTTAATCATTTTTATGAACATTTATGTATTTTACTAATTGTATTTAGTGTATGAATTTTAATAAGTATATTTACTGTAATGTAAATAATGTCCATTGGGAAAAGTTGCTGTAGAGAAATTGATCATGTGCTCTAACTGCCTGGCTGTGCTGATGTGATCGTTTTGTTTTTCAAGATAAGTTAAAGTTTATATTTTTTTTGAATACCATCTGAAAAAAATTGTTGCTACAAATTTTTTTCACTTACTGTGTGGAGGTGAAGAGAGATAGTTTTAATTGGATTTAGAAAGATTGGGAATAATATTGATAACATTTGGAAAAAGTTTCATTACACCATTTTAAATATGAGGAAAAAACATTTTTTTTTGTGTGTGTTACTGCAAAGAGGCTTTAAAACTAAGTTGTATGTAAGATTAATTGATTTTTTAGTTGGTTTGCTACTAAAGAACTTTTTTAATTTAAAAAAGAGAGTGATTTATTTGAGAAAGAAGATAATGACTGAGGCATAAGACTAGGAAACATGTGTTTATCTATCACCATTGAAAAAAAAAAGTTTTTCTCCTTTTGTATAAAGAGGTTTGAATAGTAGTAGAGAAAGCATAAATTTAAATATAGAATAGGGGACATGAAAAATAAGAAATATGGATTGCATTTGTATTCCACAATGTATATATAATGGTTAGAAAGAAATTAGGCACACTGTGATAGAATGTACTATATGTGATAAAGTTTATCATTTGAAGTCCTTAAATAAGCCTAAGAAGGATGTAACAGGTATATGGTTATGTAGACCATATGTAAATGTGATAAAGGAGGTGAAAAAAGTTTCTAATTGTAGATAGTTTAAAAAGAAAGTCAAGAGGAATTGAGGAAAAGGTAGTTATGGAAGATAGAATAGAGTATGTTTTTAGTGGAATGATAAAATGAGATATCGATGACAAAATAAGTAAGGCAATGGATATGGTTAGTCAAAGAATAAGTAAATTAGAGGAAGAGGTAAATGATGTAGAAGTAAAATTAAAATCATTAGAGATGAAGGGTGAGAAGATTAAGGAATTAATAAATTAAAATGATAAAGAAGAAATTGATAAGGAAGTCCAGAAGTTGGGAAAGAATGTTATGGATAAAGTAGCAAAAGTAAACTATAAAATAGTATTGATAGGAGATTCACTAATTAGATAATGTAGAGATGGAATTTCAAGAAAATAGTAACAGGTAGGTAAGAATATGTTTGTCTGGAGCTAGATGTATGGATGTTACAGATAAGATAAAGAAACAAGGGAGTAGAGATATTTATGTTATGGTAGGGATAAATAATTTGTCAGAGCCAATGGAGAGAGAGAGTAATGGATGAGTACATAGAATTGATTAATAATTTGAGAAAGATTAAAGGAAGAGTAGGAATTGTTGGATTATTACAAAGATTTGATAATAGGTATATGTTAGATAGGGCATATTTTATAAATGAGAGATTAAAAAAATTATGTGTGAGAAATGATGTTATGTTTGTGAATGTATGGGATTTTTTTCATTAGTAAAAGGGAGTTATATAGTAAAGATGGATTGCATTTAGTAAAACAAGGAAGTGAAGTATTAGAAAGTTTAAAAATAATCTAGTTCATGAAACTTATAAAGGGGAGTAGGGTTTTAAATTACAGTATTATCAAAAAAAAATGGATAGGTTGTAAGAAATAAACAAAGGGTAGCTGATTTGGATATAAATGTAGATTTGGAGAAGAAATAAGTCTGTAAAATTAATTGTAAGCAAATTCCTTACAAATGTAATGGAGAAGAAAGGGTTAAAAGAGTTTATAAAAGAGTAGTCAGGAAAGAAGAAATTATTAAAATTGAATATTTGAATATGCAAGATGGTAGGAGACCAGAAAAGTGGCTGGAATTAAACAAAGCACTTAAAATGAAGAGGTTGTCAAGATATTAGCAGTAGTGGAAACACATCTAAGAGAAAAAAAAGAACTTATATGAGAAGACTTGGTATGACAGGGTATAAATAAAAGAAAAAAAAAGAGTTGGAAGTATAGGGGTTATTTCAAAGAAATGTTTAAATGCTGTTAAATGTCAAGAAGATTTGTGATTTGAGATACAGTTAGGAAGACAAGAATGGATGGTAGCTATAGTGTATGTAGTCACTGGATATAATCAAATTATAATGGAGTGGAATAGCAGCATATATAAATGCCTAGTTAAGGATATACAGAGTTTCAAAAAAGAGGAAAAATATAATCGTTATAGGAAATATGAATGGGCATATTGAAGAAATTGATGACATAGATAACAAAAAATGGATAGCTTTTGAAGAATTTTTGTCAGAGAGTGAATTTGAGCATTGGAAATTTATCAAATATTTTTAAACGACAATACAAATTGTCTAGAAATAATGTATTTCACACAATAGATTATATATTAGTAGAGAAAGAGGGAATAAATAAAGTATGGAAAATTAAAGTGTTTGATAGTGAAGGGAGAATACATAATAATGATCATAATTTTTTTATAATTGAAATGCTTACTAATTTGATGGAAAGTAGTAATAAAAGTAGAAAGGATAGTGAAAGGGTGTGGATGAACAATGAATAATAAGAATAAGTTAGAAAAATATAAAATAAAAGTAGAAGAAATCATGGGAGAGTTTGTTAGAGATGAATATAAATACTGCTGTGGTGAAATAAAAAAAATGGCAAATAGGGTTTTAGTTGAAAATATTCAGAAGAATAAAAGTAATACAAAAGTGAAAGTTAGTAAAAGTGTAAAAGAGAGAAAAAAGCATCATATTAAAAATAAAAAAGATATTAATGTTAAATGGGAAAAGTATTTTACAAAAAAAAAGAAGTGGGCTAAAATAGATGATTATATAGAGAGAATGAAATGAAATAGTGAATTTTTGGAGAATATTAATAAAAAAAGAAGAGATGAGAGAAAAATTTTTGGAAATATATTAACAGAAGGAATGTAGGGGAGAGAGAAATAGTATTACTAGATGATGAAGGAATAGAATATAGCTTAAAAGAAGAAATAGAGACAATCTTAAATAACTATGTAATGAATATAAAAATATGTAAGATGTGAGGAACAAAGTGATAGCAAACATGAAAGCATTTAGTAATGGAAATATTAGGTTTACAGAAAATAAATTGAATAAGGCAGAGAAGAAATTGAAAAGTGGAAAGGCAAGAGGTTTAGATGGATGGGCAGCAGAGATGATGATGAATTTAGAAAATGAGGCAAAATTAAATCTTTTATCATGTTTTAATAAGATGACACAGAAGAGATAATTTCCAGATAGCTGGAATAGTAAAAGAGTAAGGCTACTATTTAAAGAAAGGGTAAGGATCATAGAAAGTTAATCAATTATAGACCGATAATATCAGTAATATCAGTGTTATATAAAGTTTTTGCATATATCATGGCTGGAAGGATTGCAAAATGGATGGAAGAAAATAATATAGTGGGAAAAATGAAAGAAGATTTTTGATTTGATAGGCATATAGGAAATAGTTTATTTGTAGTTACACAACTTATAGATATGAGTAGAAATATGGGTAGACAGTTATATATGATTTTTATAGATATAGTGAAGGCCTATGATAGAGTAAATAGAAATAGTTTATGGGTAAGTTTTGTAAATTTGGAAATGAATGGAGCTTTAGTGGATCTTATTAAGAGATTGTATGAAAATAATTACTATATGTATAGATTAGAAAATATAGAATCAGTTAAACTTAAAAACATAGTGGGACTAAGGCAAGAATATGCTATGTCACCTATTTTGTTTTGTTATATTTGAAAACAATGCAGAGAGCAATCGAAAAACTAGAAAGAGCAGTAGAGATATCATTAATAGGTGGTAAGGAAGTACATACATTATTGGGTCTTTTATTTGTGGATATCTTCTTGTGCAGAGAGAGTAGAGAAGATATGGAAGTTATGCTGAAGACACGAACAAGATTGGAAAAGAGAATGGGATTAAATTTAGTGAAGAAAAATAAAAAGTAATGATAAGTACTGGGAAAAGAGAAGAGACAGAATTTTTATTGGGGGATATAAAGTTAAATATGGTGAATGGGTATAAATATTTGGGAATTGTCTTAAGTACTCAGAGTAATTGCTTGGATGAATGGGAGAAAAAAATTGATAAATAAAGCAAAGAAAAGAAAGGAACTGATAAAGAAATTAACAGTATTGCCATATAATAAATATGATGTAGCTAGAATTGTATGAAAGGGAGTCATAGTAGCAGGGTTAACTTAAGATAACAATGCATTATGTGTTATTAAAGAGATATTAGATTACTTAGAAAAAGTATAAAGAGAAGTAGGAAGATATTCATTAGAAGCAGATGTGTAGACAGCAAAGAAGACAATTCAAGAAGAAATGGGATAGTCAAGTTTTTATATGGGAGGTGCAAAAAGCAAAATGAAAATGTTCAATATATTACAAGTTATGGGTCATAAGAGAATAGCCAAAATAGTACTTAATTGGGTTATGAGTAAAGGATAGACAACAAGATGGGTGAAAAAGTTAGAACAGTATGTAAAAGATTTGGATAAAAAAATTTATGTCAGTGTACTTATGTAAAAGGTGGGATGATTGTGTTAGGAGAATTGTTGAGTGTTATATTGGCAAGGAATAGCATAAAAGAATAGATGCATTAATAAAAAATAGAGAGTTGGAGACATGGAGAACTAGTATGGAGAGTAAAAAGAATTTAAATATATATAGAAGTAAACATAATATTGAATGCAATTTAATTAATGATAATAACAAAGAAAGTAGTTTACTCTTTAAGACTCCAACAGGATCTTTAGCAACAAGAGAATATAAACATAAATGGAAACATATGGATGATTTAGTCTGCAAGTTATATAAGGAAAGCATACAAAATATTAGGTATCTATTAACTGAATATAAATGCCTGCAAGAATAAATATAAACAAAGTGATTATTCAGAAAGTGGGTTCTTGGTTTTTATGCTGGGTTTGGGAAAAGATAAGGGGGGTTTAGATATAAAAGCCATAAAGTAGATAAAGATTATGTTGTGGAAATGGGATAGAGAAGAATAGAAAAGAATATGAGGAAAACATAGGGTAGGGGAATAGAAAGGGGAGTAAGTTGGCTAACAGGTTTCTCTAGGCACAGTGGCTGAGAGATTTTTGTTTCCAAAAAAGGAGAAGTCACAGTGCATCACATGTGTAAAAAGAAACATCTTGAAACGGTTCAGTTAAGGAATAAAAGTTGGATTGATGTATTAAATAATATTTTTATTTATAGTGAATTGTCTATTTCAATTTTGTTTTAAATTGATTATTTTTAATAGTCATTTTAGATTAAAAAAGTAGATACATCAGACATCAAGATTTTTGCCTGAAGACAAATTTAAATGTTTATATAATAATTTTTAATATTATTTATCATTGTCCCATCCAACTTGCAAATAATTTTTCTTTCAATTGTTCAGCTTTTTATTGTCAGTAGCTATTTGCAAATGAGTACAGCCAAGAGAAAAAAACATAAAAACACAACAATACATTAGAAATAAATGTGATAATTTTATAAACTGATTTATAAAACATGAACATGATTTGCTGTTATATTACTCTGCTTATTTGCAAAGCTGTCTTTTAATTTTGTAAATCTGCACATTCGAGTGTTTTCTCAATTTATCCACTCTACTTTGAACAATTTTTATCAAAAACCTTTTATTGTACTCAATCTTTCATTTCAACTGGCTTACAGTCTTCTTCAGAGCTATGACATAATGAACAAAATAAAATAAAATACATAAATATATAAATAATACAATAAAAATGTAAACAATAAAATTAATAAAATTAAAAAAAAAACATAAAATGTCACAAAACATAATAAAACTGAAATTAATATAATCAAACTCAAAAGAATCCAGTTACTATAAAATAAAATATACAATATAAATATTAAATATAAATTTATATAATTAAGCATTTTATTTTGTTCTTTATATCATAGCTCTGAAGAAGACTGCAGTACTGTCAAAATGTAAGATTGGGTATGCATATATTTACATTAAAAGATTTTTGCTAAAAAGTGTTCAAAGTAGAGTGGATAAATTGCATTTATATAAGATATTACAGCAAAATAAAGAAAGTGATGAAATTTGTAAAAAAACAATTAATATTGCACTTTTAAGAATATTTTTAAGATAATAGTTATAAACCTGTTCCACAAAGATTATGCTCAAGTTTACCATTTAGGATATATATATATATATATATATATATATATATAAATATATATATATATATATATATATATATATATATATATATATATATTGCTAATTTGTTTCATATATTAAATCAAGGAAGATTTGATTTTCCAATAGTAGAATCTATGATATCATAAATGTCTTATCCTTAAACGAATTTTTTAAATACCTTTAGATTGCATTAATAGGATGTCCAAATCTTACTCCTATTTAATAAATTAGGTAAATAACAGTTTTTTATTCAATTAATTTAATTGCACAATTATTTCATTGGTACTTTTTAGAAGGATGGTGATGATAGTATATTAAATGTGATAATATGTTGGACTACTTTCATAATCTATTATTGAATATTAAATTTTTAGAAAATTTTATACCTTATTTGAGCTTTTCAAATACAAATAACTGTTAGTAATAACACAAATAGACAGCACAGGTTAGGGTATATACTCATGTTGTCTATTTGTGTGTCATTACTAACAGTTATTTGTGATTGAAAAGTTTAAATAAAGTTTAAAATTTTCTAGACATTCATGATAGTCAAAATTTTCTAGACATTCATGATAGTCAATTGAAATAGTTTAATTTATTATTACATATCTTATTTTTTATTTAAAAAATTTAGGTTTATTAATAATAGGTATATACAAATGTTTTCAGTGATAGTTATACATGTTTATATTGTTATAGGTTCTCCAAGAATTTGTGTAGAATGAGATGAGATCTGATTTGTTTGTTTAGTCAGATCGTAGATCAAAGAAACATCAGTGTGTGTTTAGGGCATTTTTATGTCCATACATTATTCAGATATTTGTGTGTTTCTTTTACTTGTTATATGGTTTATCAATCATTAGGATTGATGTCATTTTGTAGGTAGGGTATTTTGAGCAGTTTCCATGTTTCTTCATGTAGAAACTTTGAGGAGAGCATTCTGTCTTTCTTTTGTAGTTTTGAAAGGGTAGCAAGGAAGAAAGAGTTTGCTTCTGGCTGGGGAATGCTAAACTTTAATTTACATCTTGTCACTCAGATAGAATATGTAACAAATATTGCTATCCTAATGGTGGGGAAGTCTTGTTCCTTAATACACTCTTTGATTGTTAGAATTTTATAGTAATCAATAATACTATTTTGAGATATTATGAGTTTAATCCTTCCCAATCCCATGCAAGAAAGCACAATGTGTTCAAATGTTTCTTCATGCATTAAGCAGTTTGAACAAATGGGGTCTATGTTTCTTATACCTCTTTTGTAATGCAGGAACCAATTGGTATGCATTGCATTTAGGTTCACCTTTATTAGATAGTCAAGGAATTTGGGTTCCAACTTCCAGAATTTGAATAAGGTGGTGATTCTGTAATTGGAACAGCCAAGACTTGGTTTAATTTGAGGTAGTTTAGGGCTTATTAAATTGTGTGCATCCCATATGTTAATTTTGTTTTTGAATATGTCAGTAGCGGTGCTGTTATGTTGTTTTAGAAGGGAAATTAGTTGGTCTAGCCAACCAGCCTTGATAGGAGGGGAGTGTCTGTAGGTATCACCTCTCTTAATATTAGGAGTTGGCCAAATTTTTGGATAAGGTTGAAGATTAGTGTGTGGCCTTTTTGGTAGTTAATGGCTTGAATAAAATGTAGAGACATTCCATTGAGTTTTCTGTGATATTGCATTCTTGAAATACTAATGGAGGTTATGTGGTGCTTCCAGAACAGACCCGCACATATCCTATTGATTTTATTAATGAAGGTCTTTGACATGGATATAATGGGCAGGTAGTAGGCTATTTTAGACATTACTTTCATGTTTAGTAAGGCCACCTTGCCTTGGAGGGATAAATAAACTTTTGAGAGTGTCTGTGTAAGATGATTTGTTGAGTCAATGATGATATTCTGTATATGTTTCGACATGGCGGATTGGGATTTATATATAGGGAATCCAAGAAAATTCTGGGGCTCGGCTAGAAAGTTAGATTTGATTTTTCTTCCATTAAGAATATGCCATGATGATGACTTTTCAGGGTTTATGGTAAGCTGTGAGGTTTTAGAGAAATTGTTAAGGATTTTGTAGAGAGGTTTTAGGAATATCTGGGATGGTAGGATAATAAGAACATCATCCATATAGGCGATGGTCTTCATCGATTTCTTGATGCATGGTATAAATACTGCAGGGAGGGAGCTCTCTAATGCTATTAACAGGAGGTTAATGTAGCATGAAAAGAGTAGGGCACTCAGTGGGGATCCCTGCAGAATAGATCTGGTAGAGGAGAAACCGTTGGAATATGACCCATTAAGCGATATGTGTATTAGTCTGTTGTGGAAGAGGTTATCAATGATTTGGATAATTTCTGTGGAAATTTCACATTCATCCAGTAAATCGAATAGAGTATTAATGTTGACTGAATCGAATGCTTCAGTAATGTCAATCTGTACTGCAATAGGTTTGGACAATTTATTAGATCTGATATGGTCCAGTAATATTTTGACCTCTCCCACTGCAGTCAGTGTGAATGATCCTTTTCTGGCAAATTGTGATTCTGATATTTTGTTTAGGATTTTGTCTTGTATTTTTTCCTTATGACCCCCTCTATTATTTTAATGAGGATAGGGGTCATGGATATGGGTCTTAAGCTGTTGATGGATGTTGGATCTCTGTTCTTTATAATGAATGGAACCATCGCTATTGGATAGAGATTGGCTATTGATATTTTCTGTGATGATAAATGGTTAATCATTTTCATGATGATTGGGATTGTGAAGTTATTGAGGTTAGTACAAATATGGGAATGGCATGCATTCCAGGGTGGACATTTATGGGTAGTGCTAAAAGGCGGCTTTTGAGCTCTGCCTCAGTGATGCCATGTGCATTTACTCTAGTACTGTCTCTTGATGCTTTGTGTTCATCCACATAGTGAGCCTGAAGATGATCTCTGAGGTGTTCTTTGATATGTTGAATCATTTGGAGGCCAGTGGTTTGAAAATCATTGATGGTTATAATTGTCGGAGTGGTTTGTTTTGATTTTGCACCTAAAGCCCACCACAGGTATCCTCTCGTCCAACAGTGTTGTGATGGCAGGAAAATCTTAGATCTCTTAATAGCTATATGTTCTGCTACTGTTGTTTGTTTATGTTTATATTGCACATTGGAATATGAGCCATACCTTAACATCTATGATCAATTTTCTATTAAAAAAGCTACCAAAATATTTAAATTGGCTTATGTTCTCAAATTGATAAACCACCCAAATTAAAAGGGGCTGAAAGTGTCTTTTCATCACTATCTGATAAAGAAATTGAATTTTTTGATTTTTAATTACTAAAACAAAGTTTTTATATATTGTACTCAAAACACTAAGCATGACAGTTGTGTTAGATCTTAAGATTTAGTTACAATACTCTCAGATACAAAACTCCTCATTGATGAAAGTCACAAGCTAGAAACTAGTCTTGGGATATTGGATGAGTAGGCACTAGAAAGAGTTTCTATGCACAAAACTTCCTGCATCAATTGATTGCTAAGGCTTGCATGAGATGGCACAGTTCAAAATAAAATCCTAATTCCAAATTTGTATGCATCTTGATCTTTTATTCGTTAAGATGCCTATAAATGCTTAGAAAACCCCAAATAATAAAAATCGAACACAATATTAGAGCAAATATATAATATTATTTTACAACCGTTTTTATTTCAAATGCTTCGGGTTTTCTATCTGTAGTAATAACATTTTTCTCTTTCTATCAAGTAAAAGCTGTATAATATGAATAACCTTTGGTAAGCAACGAATTAATTTCAGACAATACAATGAAATTTTCGACTAATTGAAACATATGTGATTTGGTTATGGCATTTGATTCTTATCTAACAACCAATTATTAAAATTTGCAAACACATCTTTTTTTTTGCTATATATTTGTACAAAAAAGGTGACATAATAAAGCTTTTTTTGAAAGAAATTAATTCTTTTGTGGAGTTCATGATGATTTTTTTTTGCCATTTTCTTAAACATAGCGTTGGAAAAATTCTAGAGAAGTACATCGCAAAAATACATGAGTTTATAAAATAATTAAACTATAATATATGTAATGTATGTCTTGCTCATTTGGAAAAGCGAGATGGATGTTTCAGAAATGCACCCTAATGAGAGAGGGTGGACTGGTCTCTGCACTGATGGAAGGTTGCAATAAGATGGAGGTATGATGTAAGATATACTGAAGAAACAAAAAACATTAAAATATATAAAATTATTACCAAAAAATGTTTTTATTGAAAAAAAAATATCTAAGCCAAATATCTATCCAAAAATTCTTTTAGAAAAAAACAATCCCTAAGTGATGGTGACTTTAAAATTTTATTCCTTGTTTACTATGTATTTCAGAATAATTAGATACCCATTTACCAACCAATATGAGATAGCTATCTTAAAAGAAGTTGCAAGCCTAACATAATATTTTTCTTGGCTAGAATGGAATTCCAAGATGAAGAAACTATAACTCTTAACCCATAAGACACTTTATTATGTATGTATTCATGTGATTTTTATGTATAGTAGATATGGTATTTTATTTCTATTATTTGTGTGGTTTAGTGAAGTTGTAGAATTCAAGGGTAAGATTTTAAGTTTGATTCCAGCTTGGGCACTTTCAACCCTCCAACTGATGAAAAAGCCTTAAAATAATCAATGGATTAAAACTAGCCAAGGAGATATAGCTATTTGCAAATCTGATAACTTCAGTTCTTTATTTATTCACTGAAAATAAAATATGGACCTAGAAAATGATATTGTAATCTCATTAATTTTATGGGTGACACATTTTTATGTTATGACAATAATATTTCAAATAGGTCGAGAGAAAATTTTAATTATTTTTTAAAGAATGATGTAAGAATTGACATACTGGATTTTATTCCACATACATACTTATTTAGATTTGAACAAATATATCCAGCTTAGTGAAGTCGAATTATCTTTTTGTAATCTTAATATATGGAAAAATGTGCAAGCTGATGGAAATACCTAGAGAATATGTTAGCATCAAAATTACTGTTAAAACATGAAATCATGAAATGGTTTTTTTCTGACCTGAAGGTTGCTTCTATTTTTCTAGTTCTTAAAAATAAAAAAAATAGATAAGAGTGCAGTAATTGTCATGGAATATGACTGCCATTCACTATGGCAAAGGTTCTTGCAAAGACATTGTTAAATACATTCCTTCAAGTCATAGATTGTTTCAAGAGATATAATAATATGGCTTAAGAGAATCAAAATGCCCTCTAGACTTAATTATTTTTTCAGACAAATATAACAAAGTATTCTAAAAAGACACTATTTTAAAACATTACATGATCACCATTTCATATGCTTACATATGCTGTTAATAAGAGTACCAAACTCTCCATAAAGTAGTGCCACTAAGTATAAGCCTTCATAATCAAAGAATTCAGGAAAGTTTGTAGTTAACCAAATAGGTAAAAGGAAGCTGCTGGAGGGTTCTATTAGGTCCTAAGATCTAAGTGCAGTGATCTGAAATCCAAGGTTCCTGACTGATGAAATCCACAAGCTAGAAACCTGTCTGGGGATGTTGGATGAGTAGGTATAGATTGGGACTTTATACACATACCTTCCTGCATACATTAATTATGAAGCCTTGCACTTAGTGGTGCTACTGTACGGAGAGTTTGGTACTCTTATGAAAGTCACTACTTATATAATGTTTTTAATTTCATCAAGACATTTAAATTAGTTAACTGTACTGTAGTTATACTTGATATTAATTAACTTACCAATAAAGTATGTATATAATAAATGAAAAATAGTATTATTACTGCAAGTGATAAATATGAATATATAAAATAAAAAATTGATGTGAACAAAGTTGTTTACTGGTCATGACTTTATTTTTCAATTCTATATCACTGGTCTTTAGAACTGTTTATAGATAGCTTCAGAAATAAGGCATTGGGATATAGTTTGATAGTTGAATTTTTAATTGGAATGATTAAAAACAAAAAAATAAGAACGTTGGTCTTTTGGATTCTGAATTTAGAATGATATTGCTATTTTTGCAGTTCAAAAGATGATCTTCAGAAAGCATGTAATATTATGAATTCAACATATAAGGATTTTGATTTCATAAGTATAGTTAAAAAAAACTCAAATTTTTTTTAGCATCTAGTCATAGAAAGAAAAATTCAGCAACGTTTAGCTTGTATGGCTATCAATGTAAGAATTTGAGTCAATTTAATCTGAAACAATGGCAACATAGTTTTATAACATTAAGACTACAACTGGTATTTATCACTAATGAGAAGGATATTATTTTATAGTATAATAAAGATTCCAAATAGACTTTAAAAATAAGTAAACAAACTACTGGATTGCTACATATTCTGCAGTTATAAAGTTTTTCTTTTCAACTGCATGGGACATAAACAAAAAGTTTTCTTTATTTTGAGTCTGTTGTCATCTAGATTCTTGTCATTATCATGATTTCATATTAGAAATTTTGCTTCTAAATACTGAGTTGTATGTAATGTTGCTAATTTTTTAAATAGATACATGCATTGAATTTTTATTGACTGTTTTGATATCAAATGAAAGCATTGAGAGTTGGAAGAAAACTGCCATCTTGTCCTCCTGCAGAGTGAATAATTATTCTGATCATGTTCACCCATTCATTCTTTTGGCATGTTGTAATCTTATGTTCATCAGTGCTAGGGTTGATCTTGTTAGAGTGATGCATGGAAGAAATTATTAACACAGCTTTATATTTTTGGGACATATAATAACAGTGTAATATTATCATGAAATCCTTATAAAGTGCTTTCTATTGCTTTTAACTTTGATGGCAGAAAAGTCATAGGGCTTTTTTTCAAAGTCAGTTCATTATTTTATAACTCCATGACCACTTTTATGAAGCTTAACCAAATGTCTGCCATAAATATAACATTTCTATTGGATTGTTGTATTATTTAAGCAATCTAATAATAGGCTGTGAGGGGTTGCTGAAATTTTTTGCTTCTTCAGGCAATGTCTTATTGTCAGAATGTTTTCCTGAATAGATTTATGAGATAATTATATAAGGTGTCAATAATGTGAAAATAGGTTTATTCTGTAATTCCCAGACTTTTTTGACATATAAATTTTAAAATTGCAGCCCTTTCCCTCTTAAATGTCACAAGCATTTCATCAATGCAACTTTGTATTTTAATTACATAATGTTTTTTACACGTTCTGATAAACATTTTAAATAGCAGCCACATCATTTTTTATCATTCTTTTCGATCATTATAATTATCGAAATAAAGATAGCAAAGTAAAAATTGGAATAATCTTTTAGGCATAGTTGGTTGAAAATTTTCTCATTGGATTTTATCAATTGCATTGAGAAAATTCAAGAATTTCATTGCTTGGTGTGAATGTATCCATTTCAGTTCTAATAAATTCATGCCATGAAGATGAGTATGATTTTGAATTTTATATTTTGTTTTTGCTTGTTTTATTTTCTCCGTATTATAATTTCACTCAGAATGTTATCAGTAAACAGTAGATTCCATACTTGTTCAGGATTTGGGCTGCCTCCTAAAGTGTTTGCATTATTTGTCAATCCTGATTAAGCTTTGATTATAATTTTTTTATTTACTGGCAGAGACTCTTTGAACCATTTGAATTTATTATCACAAACAAATATGTAATAGCTTGATTTATTTGTTGTCAAATGTATAGGCTTATCATTTGCTTCAGTAACACATTCAGACATTTCAGTATTAATCGTATGTTCACTCTTCATTTACACATCATTATTATCTTCTAAGGCCTTGGAAACATTGCCATCATTGTTAGCCAAAATCTCAAGCACTATTCTTCAAATGCAGGATCAGTAACATTTTTACTTACAGACTAGTTAGATATGATGGGGCACAGAATAAACTGAAGTTCAGCACACAAAATTGTTTTAACATTGTAATTGAGTTTAGTTGAACACATTTTTTTTAAAAAAAAAAATACAATGAGATATTATTGATTTTTCTTATTGTAAGCATTTCTTATAAAAAATAGTATAAGAATTATATAAAAAAAAGTCAAAAAAAAAAATAACTGTAAATCAGAAAAAAATGGAGAACAGTAATTATTTATATAAGATTTAGACTACAATTGGTATGACATACTGCTAAACTCCAAAAATGTGGCATAAAATTTACAGTAATTTAAACTAATTTGATTTCTATAAAATTGAAATATACCTAGGAATATACTCATATGGACATCACTTTAAAAAATATAAAATTAGGGCATATAAAATTTCATAATGGTACCATATACTGATTGTGACCACTGTGGGTTAAATACCTTGGTAGATTTTTAATCAGAAAGAGGGTTTTGATACTGAGATGCAGCACAGGTTCCAATGCTCTACTGTTGTACTTAACAAGAGAGAATTATTTTACAGTGAAGTAATCACTATACCTAAATTAGTTATTTATAAAGTTATTTCTCTTTGAAAATGACATCTAGATTTTTATATATAACAAAGACTTTAGTCAGTTAATTTCATTGTATTGCACATGTGAAGTTTATGTGCAATATATACTTCTTAAAAAGTATTTCATGGTGATTTTGAGCATGATTTTTCTGGGAGGATGCTAAAAAAGTTAGGAAACTATAGTTGAGGGTAAAATTCAGTGAAGAGCTACAATTAAAAAAATCATTCAAGTTTTTCAAAAAGAAAGTTTAGTACAGAAAAAAGTTAAAAGAAAGCATTGCAATGGAATAATGGACTAATTAACATACGTCATGTTATATATATATATATAGTTATATTTGTGGTTTATGGTCTTAAATAAATTATTATTACCATCATCATCATTATATCATGATCATCATTATCATCATTATTATGATTTTTTTATTATTATCATCACTATTTTTATTATTATCATCATTATCATAACTATCATCATCAGTATTATTATCATCATCATTATTATCATCATTATTATTATTATTGTTATTATCATCATTAATATTATCACCATCATCATCATTATTATCAGCATCATTATTATTATCACCATCATCATTATTATCATCATTATCATTTCTATATTTATACCCTTTGTTTATTGCAGTTAGAATGTATCACCCATTTGCTAATGGAGTTGCTGCTCTTTAATAATTAAATAAATTTTAACATTGATGGGTAACAAAAAGACAGCAAGAGCAGCATTATCATTTCTGAGATTTATAAGGCCATTAAAATGTAAGGCAATTTTCTAAATCAAACATTATTCTGTTCAACAGTTCCATGAATATTAATAGATGCAGTATTATAGAGATTTAAATTACATGCTAAATAATCAAGATTAATTATTTAATTCATGATATCCACTATGGTTTAAAGAAAATTCAGATTATCTATCATACAATCATAAGTGAAAACCTGTTTACTATGTAGTATTATGTTGAGAATCCTGCAAGAAAGAACAGCAAAATACATCAATGACTTCTTGAAATATAACAAAGTTTTGATTTTAAATGCAAAATATACTTTTTTATTTGATATATATATATATATATATATATATAAATTTATTGTATATAATTGAATAAACTAGTTTTTATAATAATTAAATAAGTAATCTTATATATATGTATTATGTGTGTGTAAATCAAACTGGATTCCAAGAGATCATGAAAGACCTACAAAGAGACCCCACATGAGATGGTTGGTGAAATAAAAAAGTATGCTGGTGTTAAGATAGACTAGAGATTGGAGAAGATGGATTGAACTCCAAGAGACCTTCATCCTGCAGTATATCAATAGTAGTTGAAAATGATGATGATTGGGTGTGTATTGTGATGACCATGAATCATATCACAATGGATGATAGAAAGTTTAATTCAAATAATATAAAAACGGGCAGGGATTTATATTGGTTACAGATTTCAATATTATATCAGCACAGTTATGAACATTAGACAAAAGGTAAGTTGAAACAAAATATTAGTTTCATTCAGATTGCAGCACAGTAGATATCAGCATCTATGTAATGAACTATTGATTTTAATTTTCATGACAAAGTCATGTGGGTGAAGAAATTACAGTGATATTATTTACTGTTCCTCATAATAAACTCCAACTACTAAATGTGCAAAAAAGCTTATTAACAATAATGAAAGTACTTAGTATTACATCCTTGATACAATGGTGAAAAGGAAAATTTATACCTGTAACTTCTCCAACATATTGGCTAAAGGTCTTTAAACATATATTCATTAACTACTAGCCATGGAGGGTCTATTAATAAAAATGACCTGCTTAAAACTAGCTTGAAGTTTTGAAAAATAGTATGCTACCTGAAATTCTAAAGAGTATGTTGATCTGACTCAAGACATGATTTGCTTTCTTTCTTGAGTGCTGTATCCAGAATTAAGAACTTGCTGGGTCTTATGAGCAGTAAGTTAATAATTGACAAAGGCAGAATTGAGATGATAAGCTAATAGTTTAATTTAAATAATGCACACATATATTTACAAATGTACATAGCCTATTTAAGGCATATTGAAATAATAAAAGGTCGTAGTAATTTGCACGTAATAAAGCCTAGTCCTGCTTTTGGACTTACAGAGGCAGGAGTCTCTGACTTACATTAATACCCATCTCATCATATATGATATTTTTTACAATTCTCTGAGCTTATAAGTCCAGTATGCAACTTTATGACCTAACAATATTGCTATACATTTATAATTACCTTGCTACACATTTATAATTACCTTGCTACACATTTATTGTTACAGTTTTATATAATAATTTATAAACAATGATTATACATAATTATTGTACAAAATTATTATTTTTATTCTACCCAATTATTATATATTTGTTATTGCATATCATCATCATCATCAACCATTATCAATCCACTGCAGGATGAAGGTCTCTCCAAGTTTAATCCATCTCCGATCTTTAGCTTCTCTTTTCCACAACACCCCTGCACATTTTCTTATTTCATCCATCCATCTCACATGTGGTCTCTTTCTGGGTCTTTTACAATCTCTTGGAATCCAGTTTAAAATTTCAATTGTCCATCTATTATCATTTCTTCTAGCAATATGTCCAGCCCAACTCCATTTCAATCTTTTAATTTTTTCAATAAGGTCAGTAACACCTGTTTGTTGTCTTACCCATAAATTGCGTTTTCGATCTCTTCTTGTTACTCCCAACATACATCTCTCCATACTCCTTTGAGTGGTCTGAAGTCTCTGTATTGCTCTTCTATTAAGTGTCCAAGTCTCAGATCCATAAGTAAGAACTGGTAAAACACATTTGTTAAAAACCATTCTTTTCAAACACATAGGCATATTTCCTTTTAGTATCAAGTTATTTCTACCAAAAGCACTCCAACCAAGTTTAATTCTATGATTAATTTCCTCCATTATGTTTCCATCTGTATTAATAATCTGACCTAGGTATTTGTAACTGTTAACTTTTTCTAATTCTTCATAATCAATCTTTATTTTCATATTTTGAGCAAATCGATTAAACATTATTTTAGTCTTTTTAACATTTATCTTTAGTCCTACTTTTCTACTTTCATCTGCTAACTCCTGCAACATTTCCTGCAGCTCTGAAGCATTATTTGCAAAAACAACTACATCATCTGCAAAATCTAAATGACTTAAATACTCTCCATTTACTTTCATTCCTTTAGTTTCCCATTTTAATCCACAAAATACTTCTTGCAGCACTGCTGTAAAAAGTTTTGGAGATATGGAGTCACCTTGTCTTACACCTTTCTCAATGTTGATTTTTCCGGTATCATTATGTAATCTAATTGTTGCTGTTGCATTTTTATAAATATTCTTTAAAATATGACAATATCCTGGATCTATACCTTGATGATCCAATGCTTTAATCACTGAAGAAATGTGTATAGAATCGAATGCCTTTTTCATAATCTACAAATCCAAAACATAATGACAACTCATATTCATTTGTCCTTTCTATGACTTCTCTCAATACCTGGATATGATCTATTGTACTAAAACCACTTTTAAATCCAGCTTGTTCTCTTGGTTGGTGGAAATCCAAAGTTCTCTGTAGACGAGTTGTAATTATCTTGGTAAAAATTTTATATAAAACTGATAAAAGGCTGATAGGTCTGTAATTTCTAATATCTTCTTTATCACCTTTTTTAAATATTAATATTATTACTGCATTCTTCCAATCTTCTGGTACATCTTTATCATTTAGACATTTGGTATATAACTTTGCTAAAATTGTTTCTATTTCTTCACCTCCTTCTTTTAATATATCAATTATAATTCCATCATTTCCTGGAGCCTTTCCTTTCTTCATACATTTAATTGCATGTCTCACTTCTTCATTTAAAATTCTGGGCAATTCGGAAGATGTAATAGATATAGGAGGTACTTGTTCTTTATTACTATATAATTCTTGATAAAAATCTTCTACCAATTTCATGATGTCATCTCTCTTTTTAGTAATAATTCCATCTTTTTTTCTTATTGCAGATATAAATTTCCTACCAATACCAAAATGTTGTTTAACATTTTTGAGACTTTTATTTTCTTCTACAGCTTTTCTTGCTATTTCACAGTTATACTTTCTTATATCATTTTCAACTTTTTTCTGTACCATTTTACAAAATTCGAGATATTCAATTCTTTTTAATACATCATTTTTGTATATCTTCATATTCCTTCTTTTCTTCATAAATTCTCTAGTCTCAGTAGAAATTTTATTAGTCAATTGCTGCTTTTTTCTACCAGCTATCTTTGTTGCAGTTTTTAAAAGTGTATCAGCTATTTTCATATTAATTTCATTCAAATCTGAATCATGTTCAAAATCTCCTAACACTTGAAACCTATTTGTAAGTTCTAATTTAAATTTATTAGAATGTTTCTGAAGATTAGGAATATCAACTGTAAATATTGTTTTTCTCAATAATTTTTGTCTCTCTAGTTTTACATTAACACGTAACTTACACCTTACTAATCGATGATCACTTCCTGTATTAAATTTATTAAGAACATTACAATCTTGAAATATGTATTTCCTGTTAGTCAAAATATAATCCAATTCTGCTGTACCTTCATTTGGATGCTTCCATGTCCATTTCCTTTTAACATTTTTCTCAAAAAATGAATTCATAATATAAAGTTTTTCTTTTTCTGCAAACTCCACAAGTCTATGTCCTCTCTCATTTCTATTACCATAACCAAAATTATCTACAGCAATTTCATCTTTCAATCATCTACCAATTCTACCATTAAAGTCTCCCATAACAATTTTAAAATGTTGTTTACTCTGATCAAAAGCCTTTTGTACATCCATATAAAAATCTTCTACTACTTCATCACTATGAGAACTTGTTGGGGCATAAACCTGAATTATCTGCATTTGGTATCTGCTATTAAGTTGTATAACTAATCTTGCAATTCCGTCCGATACACCATCAATCTCCACAATATTGTTCTTCCACTTTTTATTTATAATGAATCCTACTCCACTTGTATTTCCAATATGTATGCCTTTATAATAGAGTATATGTCCACTTTTTAAATCAATTGTTTCTTCACCTTTTCTTCTAACTTCACAAAGTCCAATAATGTCCCATTTAATATAAGACAATTCTTCTTCTAATTCTTGCAATCTTCCTTCACTTGAAAGTGATCTGCAGTTGTAAGTACCTAAATAAAAAGTCATCAAATGGCAGCCTGGGTCCACAATCAGGGGATTCTTAGCACCCTCCGCCTTTGGCCACCAACCGCTGCCTTGGTTGGTGACTTTACAGCCTCCTGGGAATAAGGGCCATGCTTTATTTTTGTCTGTCATAATTGTATATATGTATTGGAAAAATATTTATCATTTACACAAACATTCATTCTGCCTTATCAGGCACTGAGAAGAAAGACCATGGTGTTTCTTGATCTTAAACTCAGAGGTAAAAAGCCAATAAACTCACCACGCTGGCTAATGTGTGTTGGTGAGCAGCCCATCCATGTTCGTATACTATATGAATAATCACATAGTAATAACAGCTGCAATGACAAGAACGTATGGAGTGGAAATTAGGAATTTGCCCTGCTCAGTTCCTTTAAGGCCTCCAAGAGGAATCAAAGGGTCTCCTTTCAGTTAATAGCATATATATATAAACAAACAATTTAACGGTAAAAAATAATTATATTTTAAATTCTTTAGTAGCGCTTTCGATTACATGATAATCCTTATCAGCTTTAATTGAATTTCAAATTTTAATGTTACATAAATTTCCATAAGCTGTGCATGGCCATATTTACAACTTGCCTATTAATAACATTATCTTTATATTCATCTATTAAAATTGTCTCTTTAATTTTCCTCTTTTTATGATTCCTTTCTTCCATTAATATTTTTATTTCATTAATATTAAATGTAAGCCTATAATTACAAGTCTTTTCATGATCAAAGAATTCTGAAGCTGTATTAAATTGACTATTTACATTATTTTTAATCCGATTATATAATAATTGATGCTCCTTTAATCTTTTTTTCACAGAACATCTTGATTCACTGACATATATTTTTTGACATCCACATGAAATCTGATAAATTATATTACTTCTTTGCAATTTAGGAATTATATTCTTAGAATTAATCAATTGATTAACATTTGGAGGAATGCAAAATAAAATATTATACTTTTCTTTAAATATATTCTTAATTAATTTAGATTGCATGGTATTTACAAATGGCAGAGATATCCATTTTTTATTATCTAAGGCAGGGTTGGGCACAAGTAACATAAATAGAAGTATTATTTGAAGCATTTATTTATTTGTTTTATTGATTTATCTTATTTTAAATCTCATGTCATATACACATTATGAATTAAGTTGTATTTAAATAAGTCTTAAAATTTTCTTTCTGTTAGTTTTAAATAAAAGAAAGCCAACAATTAAGCAAACATTAATGACATTTTTTGTTGTTGTTTCTAGACAAAATTCGTTTTATTAAAGATAATGCATTTCAGTCCAAAGTGTACCTTTGCAATTTAAAAAAAAACAAGTTTTTATAAACAATTTCTTACAAATCGAATTTTATTTTAAGGAACAAAAAATATGTATCACAGTAGGTATTTTTTATTTATATGTAAAATCTGTACAATAGTATATATAAATAGGATATTTTGTAATACTTGTGGGCATGCCACACTAATGCACACCAGAAGCCACATGTGGCCCACAGGCCATAGTTTGCCCATCCTTGATCTAAGGTAATATTGCAAATCCTCTTCTTATTATTAAATGAATTTACTGTACACGAAATATTTAGAGATGCTACTGATTTAAATTATAAATTAATTTTTAAACCTATTGGAGAAAGAGATATATTCATTTTAAATCACATGTTCCAATAATACATAAAATGGCAAGTCTGAAATCATTTTTGCATCACAATGATAAATTATATAAATATAGGAGTGATAAAATTTTAAATATTAAACTCTTTGCTAATGAACTTCTAAAGGTTGGTTATGATAAAAACCAAATTTTGTGTACAGTAAATTCATTTAATAATAAGAAGAGGATTTGTAATGTTACCTTAGATAATAAAAAATGGATATCTATGCCATTTGTAAATAACATACAATCTAAATTAATTAAGAATGTATTTAAAGAAAAGTATAATATTTCATTTTGTGTTTCTCCGAATGTTAATTGATTGATTAATAATTCTAAGAGTATAATTCCTAAAGTGCAAAGAAGTAATATAATTTATCAGATTTCATATGGATGTCAACAAATATATGTCAGTGAATCAAGATGTTCTGTGAAAAAAAGATTAAAGGAGCATCAATTATTATATAATCGGATTAAAAATAATGTAAATAGTCAATTTAATACAGCTTCAGTATTCTTTGATCATGAAAAAACTTGTAATTATAAATTTACATTTAATAGTAATGAAATAAAAATATTATTGGAAGAAAGGAATCATAAAAAGAGAAAAATTAAAGAGGCAATTTTGATTGATAAAAATAAGGATAATGTTATTAATAGGCAAGTTGCAAATACAGCCATGCACAGCTTATGGAAATTTACATAACATTAAAATTTGAAATTCAGTTAAAGCTGGCAAGGATTACCATGTAATTGAAAGCACTACTAAAGAATTTAAAATATATATATTTTTTTTACCGTTAAATTGTTTGTTTATATATTATATATATTTTTATAAGAGATATTATACTTTTACACACGCACACACACACATACACATATATATATATATATATTAACGAAACAAATATATTCCAAACAACGGTAAACAATTTGTAATACAATATAAATAAAAACTCATAAAAAATATTTTCGATTATATTCATAATCATTTTCAACTCAACTTTCAAAATGGAATCATCTACTACCAACGGAAACACATGTCGATTTAAATATCCCACAATTCATTAATCCTAACATTTGCTGACTGTCTGTTTATTATCGTATTTTTATAAACAGACAGTCAACAAATGTTAGGATTAATGAATTGTGGGATATTTAAATCGACATGTGTTTCCTGTTGGTAATAAGATGATTCCATTTTGAAAGTTGAGTTGAAAATGATTATGAATATAATCGAAAATATTTCTTTATGAGTTTTTATTGAGTTTTTATTTATATTGTATTATAAATTGTTTACCGTTGTTTGGAATATATTTAAGTTTCATTATTGTATTATTGATATAAGCAGACATTTATTTTGTTTTATATATATATATATTCCTTTGTTGATCTTGAACATTACAACTTCTCCCCCACTTCAGAATTATGGTTCTTCACCTAACCTAGTCATTGAGATAAGCAGGAGGGTTTCTGGTTCTTGTTGGATGCTCATGGTCTTTGCTGTGTTCTTTGCTGTGTTTCGATGATGATTTCAATGTAGCTATCTCACTTTTGAAAGCCTCCAACTATCATCCATTTTTTTTATTCGGGATTGTAGATCTCCAGACTGGTTGGTGCTGTAGTTCCTGCTTCTAAATTGTTGCCCATTTCTTCTTCACTGTTTCTATTATTTACAGTTGACAGATATAATCTTCTCAGCAGTTTTTTATGCTCCAAAAATTTTACACTCTCTTCAGTTTCAATTTCATCCAGTCGATTCACAATATTATTCATAATGCTTGCTTTCTCCCAAGTCTTTTTAAAATTATTCAGTGACCAAATGGCGTCAGCTATTTTAAACTTTCTCTTTATCATTGTTGTCTCATTAATTCTTTGATAGATAGGTAACAAGATTGATAATTTATTCCTTATTTTTATTTGAAATAAAAGTTCAGCTGTGTTTTGACACTCTTCACACTTTTTAATATACGTCTTGAGATCTCTATTTATTCCTGGCCACCATACATTGATGCGTGCCAGGATTTTAGTTCTAACTATTTCTATATGACCCTGATATACTCTCCTGTGGCCATAGCTGAAATATAAGTACTTCAATACACAACCTTTATTTACAGACAGCTTTTTGTGTAGTTTCCACAATCCTTTATTTAAGTAGGAAAATATCTAGAGGATCATTTGCTCCTTATCTAATTTTAAGAATTTTGTAGCCAGAGTATGCATCAGTTCATTCTGCTATTGTTCGACTATTAATAACTTTTGAAACTAAGTTATCAATGTAATTTACATATGTTTCTGTCTTAGGCAATTCAGCTTTACCTGGGCATCTAGGATAATGCATCCACATGCAATATATTTTTACCTTGTGATTCTATATTGATTTTCTTAATGATGCATATCCTTATTCCTAGGGGTGCAAACCATTATTGGCCTATGATTGGGTTAATTTCCCTGCTCAATATGTATAGTGGAAGTATTTCTTTACTCATCTTTGATTCTACTTTTACTTGTCTTTGATTCTACTGTGACTTCTAATATTCTTATGGGATTTTTATTACCATCCCAGACCTTGAAGTGAGTTTTCTCTACTTTGGGGGGGGGGGATTTAAAATTCTTAATTAGACTTTACCAATCTCTGCTTTTCATCAGTGATACCCCAGCCCCACTATCAATTTCATGGTTATTGGTTTGCTGATTATTTTTACATTTAACATAATTTGATCAGATTTGTCTTTGGTAGCACTTTTTTATGTAGCTACTTTCTATCACACTGCAGGTAAATTTTCTGTTCACTTCATATGGTAGTGCTATCTTTCAGATTACCAGTTATTTTCTTAGAACTTTCACTTTCTTGCTTATTCAATTAAGGACTTTGTGACCGATATTTTCACATCAGAAACTATTAACTTGTTTGTCTGTTTCGGATTCAATTCCCAATGTTTTAAAAATTGAAGCTTGAAGTGATTCTGGTCTGTGAAACTTCTGAACTCTCTCACTTGGTCAAGTAGTAGTTTGTAAGCTGTTCCACATTTGATCACTTCCTTGTAGGTTAGGTCTTTTACTGCTAATAATATCTGCCTAAACTAATCATCTATTACTCCATACAATAGTTTCTTGAGGAAAGCTTTCTCCAAAAATTTGTTGTAAAGGTACAGTTTTGCCATCTCTCTTAAGCCAATGTCATAATTTTTTATTTTTTCATTTTTCCTCTGCCTTCTACCTCTAAAATGTAATTGAGAAATAAACTTGGATGGCTGGGGGTTGAAATAACTATTTAGCTTTGTTACAAGCTCATCATATTTCTGTGACTTGGGCAAATTTTTACATAGTTTGTTAGCTATCTCTATTACTCTTCAGCCTGTGAAGCAAAGTAAAAAGGCTACTTTTACAATATTTTTGTTAATACTATTTAGTGTAATTTTTTATCCTCTGAACATACAGTGGCCAATCACTTGGATTATCCACATTAAATTCACATATACTGATTTATGATATGCAACATTTTCTCTGATAATTAAAATCCAGTTACAATTGTCACAGTTTGCTGTTCAGGCAATTATTTAAGATTTAATACCTTTGGTAAATGCATCAATATTTTGGTCAGGTAATTACTTAAGATTTGATTTCTATGATAACTGCACCAATTTGCTGTGTCCTGTGAGCAGCAAGTAAATAATTGACAAATGCAAAATTGAGATGGTAAGCCTAATAGTTTAATTTAAATAACATACGAGTATATTTACAAATGTACATAGCCTACTAAAGGCATATTAAAATAATAAAAGGTCATGGTGATTCACACATAATAAACCCTAGTCCTACCTTTGGACTTACAAAGGCAGGAGCCACTGACTTACATTAATACCAGAATATATAGACCAGGTTCTGGGGGTTTGTTACCTCTCACAACCTCTGGAGGTTTTACAAACATTACCAAATATGGTGTTTTTTACATACACTTGGCATTTTTAACTCACCTCACTGTATATAGTATTTTTTTACAGTTCTTTGACCTTATAAGGCCAACTCTCTGACCTAACAATATTGCTACACATTTAGGGTTACAGTTATATATATATATATAATTAGGGTTACAGTTATATATATATATATAATTATTTACACACAATCATTATACATATACATTTGCTATTGCACACATATATTCTTTGCATGACCTTGAACACTGCAGAATTATCTGAGCATCTTCAAATAAAACTGTAAGTTAATTATCATTTACATAAGATCAAAGATGACTATAATTTTGAGATCCAGACAATTTTTTAAATCAAGCTGCAAGTGGAGATGATTGATTCTAGGAAATACCTAAATTGGAAACCCCTAATAAATATTCAAAAAGAAAGAAACAAACAGACCAATAAAAATAGCTGTAAAACATCCACTACTTCAAATTGTACATGAGATAGTTGTTGGAAATTCCCTACAGGTATATTATTTTAGTCACATTCTTTCTTTAAATAAAGAATAGCCAGAATTTTTTTAGCCTTTTGAAAAGAAAATGACTGCAAAATTTTTGATTATTGAGCCTGAAGAGCACCTAAGTACCCCAGTGCAAAATTTTTGACTTTCAATTGCATTTGTGCATAAACAGTAAACGCCACACAGACTTTTTTCTTTCTCTCCACCATCTTTCTAGCCTTTGATACATGAAAGAATTTTTTCTCTGGGATGAAAGGTCAATTTTTTATATTTTTTTTTTGTAAAGTACATTTTATAATTTTATTTTTTAAATTTTTTTAGATTTAGTGAATGAAAAATAATTTCTACGGACAAAATGGCTTCTTTCTCCATCAAAGTTGATTTTGATTCTGAGTCTGATTCAGACAACAATTTTCCTATTGAAGATGTCTGTGTGTCTAAGGCTTCTTGTTCTTTTTCTGCTACTTCTAGTGACTTAGCAGATGATTTTTCAGATGATCGAGAAGCTGTAGTTTCAAAAAGAAGAAAAGCACAGAAAGTCATCTGTAAGGGTGGTGAGGATGGTGACTGAACTGATGCTGGGGTCTTCATCTCAACCTGATTCAGATTTGTTTCTTGGTAATGTTAATGAAGCATGTGTGGCAATGAAACATTTACTAAGTCTCAAGGCTTAAATTTTCCTGTTACCCATGAGTACATAATTACTGATTTATTTATTTTTTGGTAGAAAATTATATGACCATATATATACTGAAAGCATTAGGTATGCTTCAGAGTGGAAAACAATAACAAAGTGGGTCAATCTGTCACCCACTGAGTTGAATGCATTTTTAGGCATGGTAATTCATGTTTGTAGCATATCACGCATGACATATATCAAATATATTTGGTCTAAAGATGAATTTCTGTCAACTGGTACTTGCTAAAGTTATGAACTGAGATTTATATTTTGTAATTCTAAATAATTTGCAATTCAGTAATAATAAAACAATGCCACCAATTACTAATAAAGAGCATTATAGAATTTATAAAATAAGGCCAATCATAGATCACTGTAACATTAACTTCAAGGTTGCATATTAGATGCACCAAAAAGTAGCAGTTGATGAAGCAATTACTGAATTCAAGGGTCATAACACTATGAAGCATTATGATTTCTCAAAACTGATAAAGCAATGCTTCAAATGGTAGGATGGTGTAGACAGCCATAATGGATATGAGAACCATATGGAGTTGTATACTGTGACAGTCAGATGATGTATTTTGGTTTAATCCAGTTTGAATGCTAAGCGAAAGTACCTTGAGGCCACCCATACGTGAGATATTAAATCAAGAATACTATGACCTCTGCCCTATTTGCCTATTCTCGAGGCTAATTACGAACCAACAACATTATCTGAGCCATACATAAATTATTTTTCAACTGACCCAAAGCTTAGCATCAGTGGTAGAGACATGGATGGGAACACCTACGGAGTTAAATAGTTAAATGTGTAAAAGTACTATGAAAAATGTGTTTTGCGTGCCTGGATCATTTGAAAAGTAAAAATAAAGCATTAAAATAAAATTAGAAAACTGAAGCTTTTTAGTTAAATAATATATTTAATTAATGACTTTAAAATAATAATGATTTAATGGCCTCTGCTATTCTCCTAAATTAATGAAAACTAATTAGACAATGAAAACAGATGAAACGATATAATATTTTTGCAGTCTAAGTCTTTTCTTTCCAATTTTAATAAAATTGTCAACTCGAATTTCCTCGATAAAGTACAATAGTAAAAATCTTTCACAAAGCATTTTCTAATTGCTTTGCACTAAAAACAGACAGTTTAAAAATTATTTAAAACATATATAGCTAAATCAGATATACGTAATAAGCTACTGGCAGATAAAAAAGGTGTTATCGAGGAGATCAAGTTGGCAAACAAAGGAAATCTATTCATATGGAATTTAGAAACATAAATAAAATTGGAAAGAGATTTTAAATGAAAAAAATTAACTTTTAAACTTATCCGCAATGGAATACAAAATATTTACACATGTTAGTAATGAAGAATAGCGAAGGAAAAAAGGTTAAATCTAGATAGATGATCGCAAACGTACATAGCTAAATCAGATATACGTAATAAGCTACTGGCAGAAAAGAGAGGCGTTATCGAGGAGATCAAGTTGGCAAACAAAGGAAACCTTCTCATATGGAATTTAGAAACATAAATAAAATTGGAAAGAGATTTTAAATGAAAAAAATTAACTTTTAAACTTAACCGCAATGGAATACAAAATATTTACACATGTTAGTAATGAAGAATAGCGAAGGAAAAAAGGATAAATATAGATAGATGCTCACACATATATATATATTTAAGACTAGTCTAATAAAAATGGTTACATTACAAATATCATTAAATAAAACAAATTTATAATATAATTGAATTAAGAAAGGTATGAACAAAAGGTTCACTGGAGGAGAGATATGATTACCATCCTGGTTCCTTGGTCATGTTTCCTACGGCGTTCGTAGCTTGATCCGACCATCGGTAGGTATTTGCCCAGACAAGGAAAGTGGAAATAAATAGCATGCTTTTATGGAAAGTCCTACAGACATGACACAGAGTTCAGATGACTATTGAGTGGATACTAAGGCATTTTGATGGTATATAGGAACCTCAGAGATAGGCAAAGCTATTTATTTGCCTAGCCAAGCATAGTAGAATCCATCAAATTCATATGACTTTTAGCTTGAGCATGTTCAAACTTCTCCATGATTTTGAAGACGACAGTTATCTAACTTTTTGGAATAAAATCTCCACAAGCAAAATCTGAAAGAGTTCTCCAAAGAGAAATCTGAATGCCAGCAAGAAAACTCTGAATAACCAAGTCTTTTGTTCTCACTTTTATTTATACCCTCTTTGTCAGATACCTTCTATTGTTTGTATGATCTTAGATCTTGATAAAGCCCCCACGCTCCTTTGTTTCAAGGTAACATTTTCTAAAAATAACTTTTATACTTTTTTGCTCTAAATTTCTTTCTTTAAACTTTGAATTTTATTAATTAAAAAAGAATGAGAAGGCCATCTTTAATTAGCCTTGACTGGGCTAATTAATTAAAAATACACATTCTTTTAGAAAATGTTGGCAGGCTTATCTCAAAATCAAATCATACTAAATATTTTAACAAGATTTAAAAAGAAAAATACATTCTTATTTCTTTTAATAAAATAAGCATTTTATTTCAGCAGAATTTTGCATTAACTCATATATATACGCTTGATGTATATATATGTTTGACTAATAGGTTTGACAAGTAATTTTTATTAACAAAAATTTAATCTTGAAATGGAATTTATTTAAAATGAAATAGTTAAATGCAAATACAAATTATATAAACGTAATTAATTTTAGCTTTAATGCAAAACCCTGCTGATATTGGACTATAAACTTAATTCAGGTCTATAATACTAACCAAGTTTATAGAAGGCTGTGAAGCATGGATCGGACTCCAGATCCATTGCTTCAATACAGACAAAAATACAACTGCAGATGCTGGCCTAAATTTGGGAACCCGAACAGTGCTGTCAGTGTTTTTTCCACAACTTGCTAAACATAATCATATTGTTTTTGTGACAGATATTTTACTAGTGTACAATTAGCAGAAAAGCTGTCTGTGAGTAAAATCTCTTGTTGTGGCACACTGAAAGCTGATAGAAAGGGTATTCCAGTTAGCATCCATGAGAAAGCCAAAATTATAAAGATATGCAGAGAGGAGACTTCCATTCTGTAATTGACAATGGTCTTGAGTTTTTAGTGTGGATGGATAAGAAGGCAATTATTATGCTCCATAATGCTTATCCACCATCTGGAGCTGGTACTGTTGTTAGAACACATAAGGATGACATACCTCATACATATCCATATCCAAATGCAATCAAAAAATGCAACTGCTTCATGGATGGGTTGATTTAGCAAACCAGAAGTGAACTGCATATGCCTGGAATAGGAATTTTAAGCATTGGCCTATGTGCTTATTCTGGTATTGTTTTGATACAGCTATCGCTAATTCTTACATTATATATAGACTGTACATGGGCCAAAAGCAAATGCAGCCTAAATCACATCAGCCAGTTTTATTGGTGACTTCACAACCAGGAAAAATGAAGCCTTCAATAATGCAGCATCTTCAGTCTCCATCTAGTTGCCATAAAATAGCTGATCTGTGCAGTCATAACAAGACCATCAAAAGAAGGTGCATTGTGTGTCTCAAAAACAAAGCACAACATGCATCTTACTTTGGCTGCATGGAATGTGGATTCACCCACTGTGTAGGAGTGAAGAGAAAGGCTGCTTACTATGCTGCTTACCATGTCAGAAGCAGCACAACTACACTGTCTATATAAACCTTCTATCCTACACAGCTACAACACCTATGGCCCAGATACAGGCTCAGAATCATATCAATGCTATTTTTTCACTAGGTAAGATATAACATGATTTTATTTATATTGTTGTTTATTTGTTGGATATTATAGTAACATTACATATTCATTTGTCATAATTTTGTAGTCACATGATTCAATCCCTTCAACTCAAGCCACCCTGCTTTATATGTTGACAAAAAACCATATCTCCATTTGGTTCTGCAATAGGTAAGATTTATCATGATTTTATTTATATTATTGTACATTTATTGTATGATTATAGTAAGATTATATACTCATTTGTTGCAGTTTTGTAGTCACACAGTATAATTGCTTCAACCCCTGTAACTCAAGCTATCCTACTTTATATGTTGACAAAGAACCATATCTCCACTTGGCTCTGAAATAGGTAAGATATATCATGATTTTATTTATATTACTGCTCATTTGTTGCAAATTTTGTAATCCTTGATTTTTTTCAGTTTTAGGTGAGACAATTTCAACTTTACTTCAATGTCTCACATTACTTATGGCTTACAGTATGTATCTTCAATATTATTTTTCTTTGGATTTGCTTCATGTATTTATATAAGAATTTGAAAAGACTTTCAAGTTGCCTCACTCCATCAACTCTACCTTGTACAACTGATATACATGGCTACACATGTGAAAAGGATAAATGACTCCCAATGCTGAATCAACAGTCATCAGTTGGTCCACATCATCATCTCCCACTCACATATAATCATTGCTTGTAGTACTTTTGCTTATTTTTTGTTAATTTATTTATTATGTTTTTATTCATTTTATTATAGATAACTTTTTAATTGTTTGATATCATACTTTGATATCATATTTTGATATTATACTTTGCTTGAAAAGATTACATAATTTATCTCACTTCCCTCATTTTTCAATAGTATAGTAAATAATCCCCCCCCCCATAACTTACAATTTACTAAAGATCTTACTGTTATTTTTTTGACCCCCACTAAAACCAAGCATTTATAATAAATATCCTGTATGGTAGGTCTAGGAGATACTCTGCATGCAAGAGTGAAACATATGGGCTTGGATGTTAAAAAACTAAATAGTAATTGTCACCTTCTGGCACATTTCATCAACAAAATCTAATTCAGGTAGGTCATGTTATGCATCATTTTTTCAGCATTTTATGACAAATGTGATGAAGCTGTCAATGAAATTGTAATTTTAATTCATACCTTTCAAAATTTAGAATTTATGAACCAATGTAAAAATAAACGTTTAAAAAATTAAAAATTCTTCTTTTTTAAATTATTTTTTGGTAATGACTATTTTACCATTTTATTACATTCTTTTATATTTTCACTTTCTAAAAATGTATATATATATATATTTATATTTATTGTAATAAATTAGAAATTTCATTTAAAATTATATGACCTGTAATTTTTTTTAAAATTCAAGATGGCCACTTAGGTTTCAAACAGTTTTAAAGAAGGAATGTGGCTGAAACAATACAGCTATGAAGTATTTCAAATATTTTATATACATTTCAGCTAATGTTAGGCATTGTTTCTCTTGACAGCAATATATATGTATATACTAGATATTTCAAATGCCAATAAAAAAATTTATATATTCCAATTTTTAAAAGACCTCTAAATGAAAGTGTTATTATTAATATTATTTTTTGTGTATATATGTTTAATTACTATTTATAGTTTTTTTTTTCCTTTAATTATTTTTCTCCACAAAATTGAGAAGTGGGATGTGGTTTAAGCTTAGCAGAATTGAAATGAGTAATATATTATATGGTAAATAATAATTTCATTTATATATAGGTGGATAATAATAAATTTAGTTAAAATTAACTCATAATATATTGAAGATATATATTTAATGAATATACCAGTTTAGACCCTTATCATGTATATCAATGACTGTGGTGTGTTTATATTCATATTCTTTTATTATTATTTGGGCTGCTTACTTTAATAAATGTATTGTTGATTATTTAATTAGTTTATTTACATTTTAGTCTCATTCTCACATATATGAATACCTTGCCATATGTTTAATGGAGAATGATTAGATAGTATTTATATTATTTTCAGTATTTATCTTTACTGTGAGTTAGAATCTGGAGTTATAACAGGACAACTAATACACAATTGGAAGGATTTAAACTAAGGTCTGAAGAATAGTTTTTGTTTCAGAAGGTGGCACTCATTGTCTATAAACTGCATTATTACAAATAAAAGCTGTTTTTCATATATTATATCTTTGTTTGACTATTTTTAGAGTTAGATGATGTATTTGATAATATAGCCAACAAACTAAAAGACATTTTTAATAAACTAGTCGAATATAGAATAATGAGTTTGAATATCATCAATAGTTTGATGTCTTGCATTACAATTAATTTTTTTTTTGATGTTAAAAAGTGATAAATATATTATGTGATATCTATTTATGATTATTGAACTAGAAAATAGCAAAATGCATATTCACAAATATTATTAAACCTGAAGATTTAGAGGCTGACCGCAATGGTTCATATCAAAATCTATTTGTCTACAATGAATTTGGAATATGCTAAATTTGTAATATGCAAATATAATTTATTCAAATGAGATCCAGTTACATTTGGAAAATCAACATCTAAATTCTTTAGACATTCCTAGATTGTTTTCTTTATAACATATATATATATAGATCAAACACTACATATATTAAGTTAATTTTTTTTTCGTTTTTTATAAAAATAATTTGGTATTGTATATAATATTTTTATTTAGATGTGTCGTGTAATGTGTTCTAAATACTACGAAAAAGATGTTAATAAATATTTATTTTTTTACTTTTTTTAAAATAACCTATAATAGCTTCTTTTTTTTTTTTTTACAAATATTTTTGAGTATACAATTTACAACAAAATTGGTTTACATCAAAAAATAAATGAAATAAAAAAATAAGAGTATAACAGCATTTAATTCTGAAACAGTTTGTGAAGTATTTGTTTTTTTTTTTCAATAATATAGAGTATTTATTTACACATAAGATATAAAAAATCTAGATCTCGGTCGTGGAATATCTTTAATATCAGAATAATGGCGAGTGTTTTCATTTTTAAAATCTATTTTTATTGGAGTATCTTCCACATGACAGAATTTGTGATCTTCTTTGCCCGCTGCTGAGAGTCGGGTTGAGACACGCGAGTAGGAATTTGAACGCGCACTTGTTGTAAAAGTATTAGAACGTTGAATTTCGCTGTGCTCCTCCAATCTAACTTTACTTGCAAATGGTAAAAATCTAAATACTTGACGAAACCCATCTCTAAAAGTAGAATTCATCCAGCTATAAATAAAAGGGTTGCAGCATGCATGACTCATGGCCGACCAATGACATGCAAACCAAACATAATTGATATTTTTATATTCCTGGATTTCCTTAAATTGGTCCACCGCTACGTGAAATAAATTCAGAGGAAGCCAGCTTAAGGCGAAAATAATAACGACAATAATCATCATTTTAATCATCTGAAACAAAAAAAAAATAATCAAAAAATAAAGAAATCAAAAAATTCATGGAGCCATGCAAAAATTATGGTAAAGGAAATTTAAAATAAAAAAAAAAGTAAAAAAAAAAAAAAAAATCAAAACGTTAATTTTAATAGCATTCATTTATATAAGGCCATTATTATAAATCTAAAAAAAAAAAAATAAAAAATAAAAAATCAACCAGGGAAGCTCAAATAAATTATCAGCAAAGTCATAAGATGAATCAAATGATGCAAACGCATTCTCAGGATATACATATCTTAAGGTGCTTCGGTAACAAACTGAAATTATTTATACATGCTATCAGCAAAAATAATAATAATAAAACATAAAATATAACCCAGTGGAAGCGCTTTAGACAACAGTGTAAAGTTTTATCGTAGTCGTAGAATTATGGGTTAGCGTCGTCGTGGAATTTTGGACTTTCTTAACGAATGGTAAACATCCCAGCACATGCTGGAATCCTTTTCGGAAATTGGAGTTCATCCAACAGTATATAAAAGGATTATAACAAGCATGGCTCATGGCAAGCCAGTGGACTGCGAACCACAGATAATTTATATATTTATAATAAGCAAGTTCTTCATACTCAGATAGTAGGACCCCAAAAATATTGAGAGGAAACCAGGCTAAGGTATACATTAGTACCACCATAATCATCATCTTTATCATCTGCAAAAGAAATTGAAAAGTCAGCCTACAAACTAATACTTTTAATGGGTGTTAAAAAATAATTAAAGTATAAAAGAAAAGATATATACATATAAACACTGTCAAAACTCAAATATCCATTTATTGCCAATATTAAGAGCTGTGAATTGCAAAAACTAAGAAGCCGTTTACATAATATAAAAAATACTTGTATTTACATAAAAAATGTAAATGGAAGTCTAATAACAATAAAGTAAAAAAAAAAACGCAGATACGTGTGTATATATATTTTAAGTATTTTATAGTTTACATCATTTTGCAAGATTACTTTTTGATAAGTTAAAAATAAAAAGAGAAACTGAAATCTTTAATCATACTTAGATAAACACCAGTTATGCTCGCGATTTGGGTGTAAATCTGGATCAAATAAATCCAGGCTGAATAGATCTTGAAATTTTTAGGGCTTAAATCAGGATTAGGAACTTTTTTTAAAATGTAGCCTATAACCAATTCAGCTAATCATTCAATGTTGGTAAGTAAATAGGTATTTACCTATTTTTATTTTAGATAGTAAAATAAAAATAAAAACTTATTCAAAATTTTTTAAAGAAGTAATTGTTCAAACTTAATGAATAGTATTTTCTTCTTGTTTTCTATAAGGATTTTTTGAGAAACATTTATTTGTTTTATAGTGGGCAATTTAAAATCTGTACTACTTTCTCAAATCTAACAAAACATATATATATACACACACACAAAACAAAATATCTTTTCCATCATTCACTTCAACAACCAACTTCCTTTAACATCAAAGGATGTTTTCATGAGATTGATGGGTTTAGTTTCAAACATTTTTATGATCAAAGGATTGAATTTCACTTGAAAAGATCTATTTGTTAATAGATGGAACTATGGTTGGCGAAGAATTTTAGTAAATTTTTATTTTTTTTGGTTAGTGTTATGTTATATGAATTTCTATTCTATTTATAATTAGTAGCTTAGTGTTAGGCAATATTTAATATATATATATGGTTCTAAATAGGGGTTAACTGAAAAGAGATTCTTTGAATTTTCTTGGAAATCTTAAAGAAATTGGATGGAGTAAATTTTTGATATCCCATTTGTACTTTCTTGCCATTAACATGTTATTTTTTATGTTATTATTCATGTGGTGAAGAAACATAGATTCCAATGTAAATCAATAAGCACAGCAAAATTTCTAAAGATTACAGTCTTCATGTTTTCCTGAAGGTTTGTGATGGTGTTCTAGCTGTATTTGTATATTGGACTATTTCCATCATCTAATATAAAAATACAATTACTGTCTTCAGTTTAAATTAAAAATTACTATGGTATTTCTTCTTAATTGTCTAATAATTCTTAACTGAAACATCAAATGGGATATTTTTTCTTTGAAGACATGACTAATATATATATGAGTGAACTTTTTTAAATCGATAATTTTGCAGGAAAAACTAAATTATAGACTCACTTCCAATATAGTGTAAAACATTAATTAAGATAGCAGTTGGGAATCAAATGCATGGACTCCTAAAAATTCCCCTATTGCAGACATAGTTTGCTATTGGCAATAACCTTTTATCTAGCTGTCTCCAACTGCATACCATGAAGTAAAGAAAGATTAAATATATTGGAAAAAACATTCTTGAAATTTTATTTGAAAAGTGACAATATAAAGACAAATTATTATAAATAAAAAATAATCAAACAGCATTGTGACATCAATAATATATCCGACAATGTTGCAAAATTAGTTATTCAACTTAATGATAAATGCAGGTAATTCAGTTTTTTTTTTCCAACAATTTCTCTGAGATAAGAAAGTGGAGAATTTTTATAAGGATAAACTAGATGCTTTTATCTATCACCATACAGCATTTTAAAATGGACACACGTGACTTTAATTCCAAAATCAGAAAATTGTTGAAAAATAAACAAATGTCTGTTGTGGGTAAATTTGATCATAAATACAGAAACAAGAACATAAATATAGAATTTTTGGAAAGGAACAATTCTATTTAATTAATTTTTTTTTTTTTTGAAAAGTCAAACATTCAATTGAGTTATATTATGATTAAGCGAAAACATGTCTTTCAAGATTGTAATGTTCTTAATAGATTTAACACAAGAAATGATTAACGATTAGTAGTTAAGACATTGATATTTGTATTTTTCAGAATACGTCAATGAATTTAAATTAGAGCTTACAAATCGTTTAAAAATATTAACATAATTTGAAGAAAACAATCATTAATCAGTAAATTGTCTATTCCTGACAATGTTTTAATAAAGAAGATATATAAAAACATTTAAAAATCCTATACTGAGAATTGAATATCTAAACATCTGTAAAAAGATGTTAAAAAAAAGTAAGCAATATATAAAATTACTAAAATTTGATCTACAAGTATCAAAATTTCTCCAGTCACATCTTTGGTATCATCCTCTTTAGTTAAATAAATTGATTATTACTAATTATTTTTAGGTTATAGATTATCATATCAGTTCCACATGTATTATTTTCATATGGATTCCAAAGTACTTAATCCAATTGTCTTTGGCAATATATTTTAAGAATCATGGAATAAAAATTTTAAATATATCTAAAGAATATATGATTGTGGACTATCAAGAAAAACTGCAGAATAAAAATGTCCAAAATATAATTAAGAACCTTGTTATCAGAAGGAAATCTTTTTCAAAATTAAAAAAAAAGCTATTATGACTATATTGTAATAAAAAAATAAGAATCTTCTGAATTATTAAACATTTTAGATCACATATGGGCAACCTCTGGCTTGCAGGACAGATCTGTCCCACCACTATTATATTTCAGTCAGGTTTGATTCCGATAGTCAAATTTTTGAATAGAGCCTAGAGAGAGAGAGTTACGTTTGATTTTTACTTTTTGTGCAATTAAATAATTATGTTCTTTATGGTTGTAAATATTAATTCTTATTAAGTGCAATGTTAGCATGTAATACTTAAATAAGGCTATAACCTTAGTACATGTACATTGAGTGCTTAATTTATTACAAGAGAGACCTCTACAAATCTAAACACAAGATTCGACTGTGATAAAGTCGAATCTTGCATTTAGATTTATAATAAATTAAGCTCTCAAGGCACATGCACTAAGGTTACAGCCTTATTTAAGTATTATGTTATTTAATAAATTTATATTTTATAATATCTTTATTTAAGTCTTGTAATGATTAAAATTTAAAAAACTAAAATTATTAATATTTTAAAATCGTGACAATAAATATAAAAATAAGGTTTTTAATTAGCTGCATTATCATATTGAAAAGATTAGAATGAAATATTAGAATTTTATAACACCAAAAAATGATATATTTACAATTAATTGTCATCAAAGTAACAAAAAAAGTTATAAAGTTAATAAATTATTTACTGTTATTAAAAAATTATTCCCTACTGTTTTTGCAAAAGCAATTTTTGTAAAGTCAGCAATGGTGATTTCTGCTTTCTCATAACATATTTCCTACCAGCAATCTTTTTAAAAAGAAAATGTTTTCAAAGACAATTCTCTACGAGTGATGTACTTTTTGGTTTAATAATAAATGTTTTACAAAAATATCTCATAATCATTAACAATTACTGAAAATCACATTTGTTTTGTCTTATTTAGCTCCTCTTAGAATTAATATTTTGAATAGTTAAGCTGACATCATATGACACTGCAAAACACATCTCAGGTTCTCCCATCAAGACCTCATTTTGACTAGCAGGGTGTGAATGTGTTACAATGTGTTATTTTAATATTTGCATTGGTGTTGTGCCTTGTTCAGTGCCTGCATTTATAGTGTGTTCTATCTGCAGTGTAAAAAGAAGTTTTGTTTTTATTTTAATATTTGCATTGGTGTTGTGCCTTATTAAGTGCCTACATTGGTATTTTTCTGTTCTGTATCTACAGTGTTAAAAACAGTTTTGTTTGATAGTTCTGAATATATAGCTTTGAAATTTGGAACAATATCAGGGATTCTCTAAAAAGAAAAGAAAAGTAGATACAGAGAATCGTCATTTCAAGACAACTGTACAGAAAAGTATTATTTTATTCTGAATAAAAGTTTGCCTATGTATTTACTGTGCAATGAATCTGTATCAGTCAACAAAGAATATAACTTGAAAAGACACGTTACTTCAAAACATGTGGATCACCAAAAAATTGATGGATAACTACAAAAAGATGAAATAGAGAAATTGAAGAACTTGGATACACAGCAGCAAATGTTCACCAAACAAAGAATACAGTATGGAAGCATTGTGAAAACCAGTTTTCTATTAAGCAAAAAAATTGCTAAACATTCTAAATCATTCAGTGAAGGAGAATTTATCAAAGAATGTGTGTTGGATGTTGCACGTATAATATGTCATAAAAAGAATTCAAGAATATTAGTTTGTCAAGATGTACTGTTGTCCATTGGATAGAAACCATGGCTCATGATATCCAAAAAAAGTTTAAAAGAGATAATTGATAAATTCAAAGCATTTTCAATTGCTTTGAATGACAGCACTGATGCCTCTGATACAGCACAACTAGCAATATTTATTCAGGGAGTTGATGTGGATTTTAATATCACAGAAGAATTGTTAGAACTTTGGCCACTAAAAGGGACAACTATTGGTGAAGATATATTTGAAGAAGTAAAAACAACGAGGTATTTGGGCTTAAATAGAGTTCACTGTCTGGCATATGCACTGATAGAGCTCCTGCATTAGTTGGTGCATGGAAGAGATTTATTGAAGTAATTCATGAAAAAGTAATAGAACTACAGATCCATCTGGAACATTTAATAAATTTTAATTGCATTATCCACTAACAAAATCTGTGTGCAAAATCAATTAAATTTACAAATGTTATGGAAGTTGTAGTACGCAGTATTAACTTTATTAAATCACATGCACTTAGTCACTGCCAATTTAAGGAATATTTGGCAGACTTATTTTCAGATTATAAACATGTGTCTTATTATTGTAAAGTGAGGTGAATGAGTAAAGGTAAAATGATTTTATGGTCTGAGACAAAACATAGCACATTTTATGGACATAAAAGGAAAAACAATTAACCAACTAAAAGATGATAAGTGGGTGTGTGATTTAGCATTCCTTGTAGATGTCACTGGATACTTAAATAAACAATCTTAAATTGCAAAAACCAGAATAATTGATTCATGAACTATATGGACATATCAGTGGTTTTTGTAATAAACTAAAATTTTTGGAAAGTCAGATAAGAGCTAAAAATTGTTACAATTTTCTACTCTAGCAACTCATAAAAATATCCCTTATAATTGTTATGGAGATGAACTGAAGGCATTAATAGAGCAATTTCATACAAGATTTGCCGACTTCCAAAATAAAGGCTCCATATTCATCATATTTTTTCGTCCAATTGATGCTGATATAAATAATGTGCCAGAAAATTTAAAGATGGAACTTAATGAGGTTCAAGCGGATTTAGTGTTAAAATCAAGTTTAACAATATTGCTTTGACGGATTTTTATAAACATTTGGTGGAAGAAAAATATAGAAATTTACGTGCCTTCTCAAGAAGAATTATTTGTATTTTTTGCATATATGGGAACAGTTTTTTCTAGAATGAAATTTAATAAATCAAAAATTCGGACAAGAATAACGAAGGAAAACCTTAAAAGTTCTATGTGATTGTTCTTAAGCAATATTCCCATCAATATTGATAGTCTCATTGTAGAAATACAAGGCCAATCCTTACATTAAATTATGTCATTATTATGAAATTTATGTAGCCCTTTATCATTCACTATTACGAAGATAGAAAGATAATTTGGTCCCTGAACTAGAAAATGTTGCACAAGCCTGCTTTAAATCTTTAGAATTTAGTACGAAAGTTAGCAGATGAAATCAATAACATTAGATTAAAACTAAATGTTAAAATATTAAAGTAATATTGATTAGTTTACCATAAAAACAAAATAAAAATTGACAATCATGAATTTAAAATAGTTAACAAATACGAAAATTTTGATCAGTTTATTAACAGCCTGATTTCTTATAATGAATAAAATTAATCATAGAATCAAACTTAAATCAAATATTTTGGTAAAATAATCCAATATTAAAAGAAGATATTTAGTCAATGTATTTACAGTTATTATATTGGAATTGAGAGTTGATGACTTAATAGAAGTGCAACTCACAGACATCAAACTATATAACACAGATTTGTGGTGGGGGCAAAAAAAAGAGCTCAAAAATGAAATATATAGTGGAGAAGATATTATTGATAGAATTTAAGAATAGAAATGAAACTTGACTAAGTATATTGATAGAGATAGTTGAGTCCCAAAAGATAGAAAATACCTAAAAATAAATCATATGTACAGTAGATCATATCCGGGTATGGGGAGAAGTTATAGAAAGAACAAATGAATATGAGTTGTCATTATGATTTGGATTTGTAGATTATGAAAAGACATTTGATTCTATAAACATTTCTTCAATGATTAAAGAATTGGGTCATCAAGGTATAGATCCAGGATATCATATTTTAAAGAATATTCATAAAAATGCAACAGCAATAATGCAACAGCAACAATTAGATTACATAATGATACTAGGAAAGTCAACATTGAGAAGAGTGTAAGACAGGGTGACTCCATATCTCCAAAACTTTTTATAGCAGTCCTGCAAGAAATATTTTGTGGATTAAAATGGGAAGCTAAAGAAGTAAAAGTAAATGGAAATTATTTAAGTCATTTAGATTTTGCAGATGATGTAGTTGTTTTTGCAAATAATGCTTTAGAGTTGCAGGAGTTATCAGATGAAAGTAGGAAAGTAGGGCTAAAGATAAATGTTAAAATGACTAAAGTAATGTTTAATGGATTTTCTCAAAATATGAAAATATAGATTGATTATGATGAGTTAGAAGAAGTTAACAGCTACAAATACCTTGGTCAGATTATTATATACAGATGGAAACATAATGGATGAAATTAATCATAGAATTAAACTTGGTTGGAGTGCTTTTGGTAGAAATAACTTGACACTAAAAGGAAATATGCCTATGTGTTTGAAAAGGAAGATTTTTAATAAAGTGTTTTACCAGTTCTTACTTATGGATCTGAGACTTGGATACTTAATAGAAGAGCAATGCAGAGACTTCAGACCATTCAAAGAAGTATGGAGAGATGCATGTTAGGAGTAACAAGAAGAGATCAAAAATACAATATATGGGTAAGAGAAGAAACAGGTGTTACTGACCTCATTGAAAAAATTAAAAGACTGAAGTGGAGTTGGGCTGGACATATTTCTAGAAGAAATGATAACAGATGGACAATTGAAATCTTAAACTGGATTCCAAGAGATTGTAAAAGACCTAGAAAAAGATCACATGTAAGATGGATGGATGAAATAAGAAAGCGTGCTGGGGTGATGTGGAGAAGGTAAAGATCAGAGATGGATTGAACTTGGAGAGACCTTCATCCTGCAGTGGATTGATAATGAATGGTTGATGTTGATGAGAACATATGTAAGGTGAATGAATAAGGAAAATACTGAATTGAGTGGGAAAAAAGAAGCAGTGAATTAGAAAAACTTAGATAACTAAAGACATCATTCTGCAGTGGGTAAATAATAGTTGAAAAGGAAGACATATATAAAGACCTTCTAGCTTCATAAATCCTAATATTACTTAACAATAATATTTAAAACTTATTAATTTTCTAGAATGTTGAGTTGATATAGATATGATAACACATAAAAAAGATTTCTGCAAAGTTTTTTAAGATATTCTTTCAGATTGTATAAATTTTAATATTTTTCTTACCAAAATAAATTAAATTATTAATTTTTTTATCTTTGATTTTGACCTTTTTTCTAAAGATATATTAATAGTTTTCAATATGCAAACACATTTAGTTTTCTAAATTAATCTCCTAATAAAAAGTAATGCAAGGTTGTATTATTGCATACTGAACTTAGTTTGTTCACAATGTATTATTATGTCACAATGTTTTAATAGACACTTATTAGAAATATGAAATGTAATTTTGCATTTTTTGATCTTAGCATATACATATATCATTCAGATATGATTATGTGAAATTTTATGTAGAAGGCAGCTATAAACAATGAGATATTAAATATTCTCTGGACTTTAATTGATAACTTTTTTATCTCTCTCTTTATTTTGAACATAGTTATTATACAAATTTTGTCAGCATTTCTTATTCATCAGAATTTGTAAGTTATATAATAATTATTTATGATTTTTAAAATAAAAATTACTTCATATGAATAATAACTTTCTTTTTTATCATGAATTTTAAAAATGTGATATCTTTGTTATAAATATATGTTTGCATTCAATTTTTTTTTCTCATTATATTCATCACCTTTTTTATAAATTGTTTTAGGTTTGTGTATAACATAATATATTCTTATATGACTCAAGATGTCTGACCCCTTTTTTTACTTAATCATATTTTGTGTACTTTTTATTCACTGTGTAAATAGATAATCCAGAAATATGACCTGAACGATTCCTTCTAATTGCTAATTTATGCTTTCCATATTGGAAAGCAGTATGCAAATGTTGAATGTCATTTTAAAGTTTCATAAAAATAATTGTTTTTATAATTAGTAGAGCATTATCAACATGTTTATTTGTTCTAATCAGAACATTTCAAAATTTAAATCCTTATAATGGTTTTGTAAAATTTATCACTTCTATGACAATTTTTACAAATATTTTGAACAAGTAAAAGGAATTTAATTTCTAACAATGTTTAAGTCCATGTAAATAGTAAATTTAATTACAAAAGATAGCATTTTTCCAATTGAAATATTCAGTAAGTCATTCAGCTTATTCATATTGAAATGATTAGCCATTCATTTCATTGTGAGCCATGGGGTCTTACACATGTTTGTAAGTTGATTCAAAGCTGTAAGGATTGATAAATGTAATATTGCATATATTCAAATGTTAAAATGATTAAATATATTACAAAATAATATTAAAAGAGAATCTGATAAATTATATTAAAACTTTCTCTTATCAAAAATGTATGGAATGCTTTGCAAAACAACTCAGTTAAAAAAAAAAGCTTATTTTGGTATGAGATTCAAAAACAAAAAAAAAAAAAATCAGGCAATTTAATAATTTTAGTGTTTTGCAAGTTCACGCAAATAATGAAAGTGTTTTTGCAATTCTTGTAATTAAAATAAAATCCAGTCATAAAGATGTCAAAATAAGATATTATAAAAGTATTAAAAACAAGATTATCAAAGCCTGTGAAAAAACAAGGTCAAACATGTTAAATACAAGATCAAGTTGTTCAAAACAAAAACTAAAACTCATACAATGTTTTCCTGAAGGTTTGTTCTAGTTGTATTTTTATATTGGACTATTTTCATAATCTAATATGTGTATTGAATGTCTTTAGAAAAATTTAACTTTATTGAAATATTCCAAATACATTCAACTGTAAGTAATAGCACATCAAACAGGTTAGTATATGCACAATGTTTCAAGAGGTATTATTTCCCCCTCTTCTTCAGGTGTCGTTGGCCAACCAGTGACAGTACTAGCATGAGATTTGAATCTGGGTCCTTAGATTCTTGAATATTGAATTTTAAGATAATACTCTAACCAAGTGAACCATTCTGCCAAAGGCAACAGTCTGTAGTAATTTCATATACTTATCTAAGAAGTTCCTCCTGATTTCTCCACTTTTTCCTAAGAGCAAAGTTGATTAGTGGTTTTCATACATTATGTATAGTCACACTAGGTTGGCTTATGGGATTTTTTGCCATCATTATGTGAGCAGCTTCTTTAAATTTCCTTCTTTGTACCTCTTCTTCTCTATCCAATATTTTTGTATTTTCCTAATTGAACATATGTTCATTGGCACATACACATTCTGCTACCTTAGAGATATCTCTATTCTCTCTTTTAATCATCAGCTTGTGTTCTTGCAAGCACTTTTCAATGGGATGCCTAGACTCACCAATATATGTTCTTCCATATTTATATGGTATTTTATGGATAGTTTTTTCTTTTCATTATTTCAAGTATAGGTTTGTAGATGTTAGAATTCCTCATAGCATGGCATAGATTGGGAAAGCTGTTCTGATGTTATATTGATTGCAGAATTTTTTTAAATTTGTCTAATATTTTTGGAATGTATGGGTATACTACAGTACCAATAATTGTCTTTTCTCATGATGGTTCTTTTTGTTTGTCTATTTAACATTTTCATAAAAGTTTGTTCTACATAAATCTTTTCTTTTTTCCAAATTGCTGGTTTCTGAACAAACTTCTTTTGCTCTGTTCCATAGTGATTGTATAACTCTATGTTTTGCGTTTCTGATGTGATTGGATGTATAGGCTGGGTATTTTACTGTATGTGTAGGTTTTTGGTAAACTGTAGTTTTGATTTTTCTATGAGGGAGTCTTGTCACAAGAACATCAATTTTTGCCTTTGTTCTGATTTTATTGTGAATTTAATTGAAGGGGATATATTGTTGATGTGTTTCCAGAAAGTTTGTAGCTGTGCTTCACCATATGGCCATATAACAAATGTATTATCCACATGGTGAATCCAAACTTTATGTGGATATGGAGTAGTTTTTATGACTAAGGAAAAGATTAAATAGTGATAATAGCTTACAAACTAGAACAGCTCTTCCTGTTGATAGTATAATGGAACTATTAAAATTCTGCATAAAAATAACCTACTTTCAATATAACACAGAATTATTTCAATAAAATCAAGAAATCGTTATGAGCTCACCATTGTCTCCCCTGATTAGCAATATTTACATGGAAGAACCTGAAACCTTAGCCATAAAAACTACTCCATATCCGTAATGTTTGTATTTGCTATGTGGATGTTACATTTGTTGTATAGCCACATGGTGAAGCACAGCTACAGAGTTTCTGGAAACACATCAACAATATATCCCCTTCAATTAAATTCACAATAGAATTCAGATCATGAAAAAAATTTGGCATTCTTAGATGTTCATGTGACAAGACTCCCTCATGGCTAAATCAAAACTACAGTTTACCAAAAACTTACACATACAAAAAAATACCTAGACTATACATCCAATCACACCAGAAATGCAAAACATGGAGTTATACTACCACTATGGAACACAGCAAAAAAAGTTTGTTCAGAAACCAGTGATTTGGAAAAAGAAAAGATCTATATAGAACAAACTCTTATGAAAATTGGATATCCATCAGCTGTCATTAAGAAAATGTTAAATAGACAACAAAAAGACCATAAAAAAGACAATTATTGGTACTACAATGTACCCATACATTCCAAAAGTAGACAAATTAAGGAAAATCTGCAATCAGTATAACATCAGAACAGATTTCCAGAGCCATATCACACTGAGGAATTCTAACATCTACAAAGCATATACTTGAAATGATGAAAAAAAAAACTATTTATGAAATACCATGTGAATGTGGAAAAATATATATTGGTAAGACCAGTCATCCCATTGAAAAGTGCTTGCAAAAACACAAACTGATAATTAGAAGAGAGAAAAGAGATGTGTCTAATGTAGTAGAACATGTATGTGCCAATGAACATATGTTCAATTGGGAAAATACAAGAATATTGGATAGAGAAGAAAAGGTACAAAGAAGAAAATTTAAAGCTGCTCACATAACAATGGCAAAAAATCCCATAAGCCAACCTAGTATGACTATACTGTGACAGAATGGGTTCGAACCCAGTCACAAATAATATTAGTAATTGGTATTTAAACATATATGTAGATGTAGATATATAATATTTAATTTTTGTTTCATGGTAGTGGTTACAAATACACAAACGTGGGGGATGGACTTTGTCATTTTGAAATGATATATATGTGTGGGTGACAAATGTGTGTATGAATGGATCAAGTAGTTGAAAAGAGAGAATGAGATTTTTGTTTCACGTTTAAAAAACTAGAAGTTTTCCCACAGAAATGAGATTTCACTTTCTTTTATGTACAATAAAAGCTATGATAAAAGTTTTCACATGCCAATCAGGTCTGGTTGGTCAGCGTTGCAAACAAGAAGTGAAATCAAAAGAAACTTCTATAACAAATAGAGGGGGCTATAAAAGAGAGTCACCCATAATGCATTTTGTCTTGGCCCTGCAGAGTTACAGCCGTGAACAGTAAATTGTAAATCCAGAATATTAAAAGTTTTAATATTTTTCTTACGTAAGGGCAGATCCAAAAGAAATGTTGGGGTAAGAACATACAGTGTCGGATTCAAATCCCTAATTCCAACCAACTATAGCTGCCTTGCCAATAATATCAAGATGCCTTGGAATAAAATATAATTCCCAACATGAAACCAAGCTGAACCTCATCAACCAATGGACATGAAGATCGGGAATCTTCGCATTGAATTACCTGTTATTACCTGTGATGAACGGAACTCTTTAAAATAAATAAATCTGCTTCCACTAATTCCCCGGGGAAAGTCAGGTAAAGAACTTTAAGTACTGATTTTTCATTTTTTTTATGAGAAAGAAATTTTTACCGTTTATAATAAGTGAAGGTGACAATCTAAGTTAACTTAATAAAATTTTCTTAATGTCTTATTTAATTGTGGACATAAATAATGTAATTATTGTCGGAGATCATGTGAAATAAACTTTTCTTAGTATCAGCCTTCACTACTTGATCTATGTATGATAAATCTATTGGAAAGAATGACATATGTGTATGTATCAAAACGACAGAGTAGTAATTACATTTATATAATATTAAATATAGAAAAAAAAGTAGAGTGTTGAATTTTTTTTATCTAAAGGATCAAAGAATAATAATGATCTTTAGAAGTCTTTAATAAAACTGATTTGATAATGAAACTCAAAACAAATCTTATTGTGATATTTTCTTTGCAGATCCACTTATTTATTTATTAAATTTTTTGTATGTTTACAAACTCTTAAACCCATTCGTGGCTACTCCCAGCTGTGACTCACCCGACCATGAAACTGAGCTAGCCAATGGTCAAAATTTCTCTCACATTATGTAAGATAGTGCTCTTGTTGGTAATATAATCACTTCAGGATAATTCTTATATTCGTATAAGATTGGCACTTGGAGTCCTTCGGATGACCATTATAAATACATAGGCACATATGTTTGCTATATCGTAGATATATATTCGATAGTGTACTCTATCTAGTGAGAGGTATGGGTTTTGTTGCAATACATAATGTATGGAAACCACTAATCAACTTTGCTCTTAGAAAAAAGTGGAGAAATCAGAGGGAATGTCATAGATAAGTATATGAAATTACTATAGACAGTTGCCTTTGGCACAAAGGCTGTTGGTTAGAGAATTACCTTAAAATTCAATATTCAAGAATCCAAGGACCCAGGTTTGAATCCCATGCTAGTACTTTTACTGGCCAGGCCAACAGCACCTGAAGAAGAGAGAGAATAATATCTTTCAAAACATTGTGCATATACTAACCTTTTTGATGTGCTATTACTAACAGTTGAATGCACTTGGAATATTTAAATAAGTTAAATTTTTCTACAGATATTTAATACACATACTAGATGTTGGAAATAGTCCAATATAAAAATCAACTAAAAGTTATACACTGTCCATTTATCTTGAAAGAGATCAGTCTCAATTCTTGTTTTAATCAAGCTGCAAGAACACCATTATAATAAACAAATAGAGAAATGGGACAACTTCCAACTGCTGAAATCTACACTTCATCACTATGAAGAATATCACACATTATTTTCAAACAAATCTCCACTTAAGGTGAAGAAACAATACTTACTTCAAACTTCAAAACAGAAGATTATTAAAGAGCATTATGGCAACTTACAAATGAAATTGATTAATACTTACCTTTGTAAAGAAACTGAACACCCACAGAACTTTGCTTTATAAGGTAAATAACTGTTTAGACTGTTATCCTAATGTATTAATCATTTTAAATTTTATTTTAGTTTATATTCAATATGAACAGACTATATTTTGTAATATGATTGTTTAAAACAGAAAGCAAGAGTTTTTAAAAAGAGAAGTTAACTGAGTTTAAAGAAAGATTTAAAAAAGTTGGCTTCATATTGTATTTACTATATATAAATAAATTATGATTTGTTAACACTTCATAAAAAAAGAATTTGATTTGAAATTGTTTTATAAATAATTAAAATTAAAATATTCAATTTAAAATAAATAAGCAAAGTAGCTCAACACAGATATCTTTATAACAGAACCAAAACAAAGCTTGAAGGTAATTCAGTTTTTGTTGAGCATGAGAGAGCCACTGGATATGCTTTTCTACCCACCACACCTAGTGTAATTTGCTCTGAAACAAATGACACCAAACATAAAGTTAGGGAAGCTTACTACATCTCAAGTGACCCATCAGCAATCAACAGAAGAGAGGCCTGCTTTTCTCTATCTCGAAAATGGTCCACGTAACATCTGCATATAAATTTGCATCAATATTATAGTCAGTAATAGAATACAAGTCACCATGAATATGGGACTACAAACTGTCCTGAAAGTGCTTGGCGGAAATTTTTAATAATTTCACAGACAATTAATAACCTCATTATCTGTGCGCAGAGCACATATATAGATTAATTTATTTCAAGTGTTAATGAAGTAAAATCTTAACTATTTCAAAAATAGATTAAGCTACAAATGTTAAAAAAAGATGCTTATTATTTATGGTATTTTAAGTTAAAGGTTTATTCTGAAATTAGATGGAGTCTATTTGTAAGAAATTATCCCCCCTTTTAGATTGCTGTGAGTTAAATTTTATTTATGTTAGAACTTGTCATGTACACACATTTATTAGATGTCTGTTAAATGATCTATTACAAACTAGATCTTTATAATGAAATTATTTAAAGTTTTGTTATATAAATTTAGGAACAGATCCACTAGAGTACCTCAGTTAATTAAGGAGTATTAATAATAAATAGGGCTTGGATTCAAAGAATCCCATCTCATAATTAGTGTGTTATTGTTAAATCATGTTTCTGATCTAAAAAAGGTCACTCCCTAGAGGTATTGTTGTAAGAAAGGTGTACTCATATATGTGGTGTGATTATACTATTAAGCTTATGATATAAATTAATGTATTATTTTTGTGAGGGTTGGCCATATACAGAATTGTATTTGGAGCAAGGGATTTATTCTGTGGTAAATGTGCTTGGTCATAGAAAAAAAGTATCAAAAAATTTAATTGAAAAAATAATATTTTAAAATTAAGCAAAATAAACAAGGAAACTTTAAAAATAACTATTGAATATGAACTAAAACAAAAAAGAGAAAAAGCGATTGAAGAAATAATTTTATCTAAAAAAAAAAGAAAAGAGAAACAAAAAGATTGAAAAAATGGTTTTATTAAAAAATAAATAAATTATATATTTTGTAATAAACTAAAGTTTTGTTATTGGTTTAATAGTGTGTCAATATCTTTATATGTAATGTTGACTGGTCTACACATGCACACACATATATATATCATGTCCATTTTATCAGGAGTAACTTATGTTCTGTGTGATCTATCCAAGTATTGCAAATGAGGGCTGTGTTGTGATCATCATCATCCTATTAAAAAAATATTGTATAAATATATACATGTTCTGGTCTATTTCCAGATGTTTACCATCAGGTGGCACCCATATAAATAAAAATGCTTAATTAATTCAAATATGAATAAGCTTATCATTACAATATGTTTCCAAGACCATTTTGTCAGTAAATGATATACTTACATATAGTCAAAGATAAAATAAAGGTGGACTCATTATACATTTTACTTTTACTGACAATTAGTTTATGTATAGCTCACTGAGAGTTTTCAGTGCTTCCATATTATTTTATAAATCTATTGCAGGCTTGAGCCAATTATGTAATACTGATATCTACAAACCTGGACTGGTTCTGCTTTTTGCCAGTAAAGTCTTATAATTCAAAAGTAACACTAATGCACAAATATATCTTTTGCATTCACTGAATTTTAAAAAACCCAATAAGGTAGTTGAATATATATATAATTTTACTTGCATAGTTACCAGACCAGTTTCTATATATAAATAACATGTTTTGCAGCAACTGTGGTCTTCTTTTACTCATTGGAAACATAAATAAGTTATGTTATATGATGTTGTTGTTAATAGTATATTTTCTAGCTAAAGTATAAAGAGAACCTACAGTTAGTATAAAACTCAAATGTCTAAAAAATATAAAAACTGATTTTCCATATAAATATATGGAGTTTTCTTGAGTTCAAAAACATATTTTTTTAATTTTATACTATTTGATAGAGCAATGCAATATAATGCACTGTGACTTCTCCTTATTCAGGGTCAGAAATCTCTCAGCCTCTATGCCCAGAGAAACCTATTATTCACTTTTTCTTTCCTTCCCATTCCCCACCCTATGTTTTCTCGATATTCTTCTGTATCCTACTCCATACCATTTCCACAACATAATCTTTGTCAACACCATGGTGTTTTATATCCCTCTTATCTTTTTCCAAACCCAGCATAAAAATGAAGAACCCACTTTCCATATAATCACTTTGTTTATATTTATTCTACAACAATTTCATTGTTTGTACTCTTTCTGCTTGCAGGCATTTACATTCGATTAACAGATACCTAATATTTTCTATGTTTTGCTTACATATCTTGCAGATTAAATCACTTATATTTTTTATTTATTTATGTGTATATTCCCTTGCTGCTAAAGATCCTGTTTGAGCCTTAAGCAGTAAACTATTTTCCTTGCTATTATCATAAATTAACTTGCATCCAATATTCTATTTACTTCTATATATATATATTTAAACTCTTTTTACTCTCCATACTAGTTCTCCATCTCTCCAACTCACTATTCTTTATTAATGTATCTATTCTTTTATCCCATTCATTGCCACTATAACACTCAACAATTCTCTTAACACAACCACCTCATCTTTTATATAAATATACTGACATCATTTTTTATTCAAATCTTCTACACACCATACTATCTTTATCACCCATTTTGTTGCCTGCCCTTTATTTATAACTCAATTAAATACTATTTTGGCTATTCTCTTATTATCCATAAACTTCAATCTACCAAACATTTTCAGTTTGCTTTTTGCATCTTTCATATAAAAAACTTGATCATTCCATTTCTCATTGAATTGCCTTTTTTGCCATCCACACATCTGCATCTAATGCATGTATTCCTGTTTCTTTTTGCCTAAGTAATGTAACAGTACAAAGGAGTGAAAATGATATATAGATTCAACTTGAAATTCTATCTCTATCTGATTGATGGAAACAAAAATTGAATACAGATATGAATATAATAACATTATACTATTTAATATTTATTAATTTTTCAGGGTTAAATATAACTTTAGAATACAGTGAAGAAAACTGTTTTTGAAAGTTTCTTTTTTTAGCTTCACATGTTACGATATATACATACATGCATGCACATATATGCATATACATATAACTTTTAATAAGTATTAAATTAATTTCCTAGGGATGATGTTCATTGTAATTTGAAGTCAGATGATAGTCCTAGTTACTATTTCTACTACTCCAGGATTGTTAAAAATTAAATATTAATATTTCTCTAACATTACTGTAATGGTTGGGATGAGCATATAACAGCAAAATCACCTTTAGGATGATTTAAACCACCACAACTCATTCCAACCCACATACTACTTCATTTTAATTAGGCTCATGGATCAAGGAGAGGTAGAGACTCTTAGAATCAAATTATAACTCTATGACTTCCCTGAGGCAAACAAGACATCCAACACAATATATACATGAAAATACAAACACTTTATTAGTTAAAATTATAAACAGAAGAAATGACTATTGCTTAATTTGTCTCACAAGAGATGGGACTATATAACATTTAATTCATGATTACATGTGTAAAAAGTTTCACTGCATATCACATATATATTGATATAGATATAAGTAAGGGGCCTCAGGTGATGTATCTATTTTGATCTTTGGGGCAGATATCCCTCAAGCAGGTACGTGATTCTAAGTAAAACAGTTTTAAATGAGAGAGTTAATTCTCCATAAAATATGATTTAAATAGATGATCACCTAATTCTCATGGTCATGACCCATCAATGCTAAAACACCAGGCTTTAACATACATAAGGGAGACAGTACTGAGTTGCTAATATAATAACAAATCCAACAAGAAGACAATGACATGAATATATTCACTGTTGTGAAGTTAGATCCAAATTTCATAAAATAATTGGGTCATGGAATGAAGAAATGAGCATCGTCATATAACCCTTAATAACTCTCATTAACAGGCAGGAACAATCCACTGCACTGTTAGCAAGAGAAAACAAGACCCTCTGGGTCTAAAAAAGGAAATGAATGGTCCTGCACTTGCATAGATCAGATTCAGGAGGATCAAATTAAATTTTCTGAGACAGGAATATATGCCTGCTGAAGAAACACAATAAAATAATCATGAAATTAGACAACCCAGTAATGCTAAATTTCTATAAAATGATAAATAATTGGCCTTAAAATTAAAGATAGGTATAAAATAAAACATGAATGGTCATGTCATAAGTTTATAATGTGTGGACATCTATTATATAGGCTAAATCATGGCTATGCAGTTATTAAAATATTTTCTGATAAAATTATCCCTGCTTAATTAGAGATCTGCCCCATAGGTCTTACATATATAAGGAAATATTGATAGGACAGCCTTAAATGATATATTAAATTGTATTAAAAATTTTATAGAATTAAACTGTCATATCTCAGTATACAGATATATTTGCCCCTTTTAAAACAGAAATGAAGTTTTAACTTTTAAGTTCAAACATAAATTTTATTTTAAAACTGGAAGTTGTTTATAAATCATATGTATACTTGTCTCTTCTAAACGAAAGTAAAGTTTTAACTTTTATTTTGTTAAACTCAGTTTTATTTTTAAAAAAATGTTCATGGACCTTTCATCAATAGCTCAGATTACATATTTGAAATAGTAGATTTTGAATAGATAAATTTAAATAGCAAATGTCTTGACTTGACAGAATTATTGAATTTCTTTTAAATGATATCAAATATTTTAGTCATTAATTAAGTGTAGGTCAAAATACAATAGGAAAATATTTTAAATAATGCAATGAAATATCTAAATAACAACAGTATAAAATATATATTACAGAATGATTAATATATAATTATTTAAGCAAGGAAAAAGAATATAAAAGAAGCTTTAATTGTTTACTGGTAAATTTAAATTTATAAAGTTAAAATAATCACTATTTTAATAGACTCTCAGAGGATTTTGGTAGATAGACAAATACTACACTGAACTTCCCAGTATAGTTCATTGATCCTATGGGATAATGCTCTTGAATATTGTATGGCTGGTCATTTAGTGACATTGTATACTGGGGGCTTTCTTTTGATGGTGATAGCATATCATGACAGCAACATTGATCATCAATTGTAGACAGGGACTTTAGCAGCATCACATTTTATAGTACCAGGGCATTCCATACTCATGCTCCTCCAAAAATGGTCAGAGAAATTGAGATGAATTATTCACTAATCATAGTGTGATGTAATCTATAACAGCTTAGAAAATTTAACAAGAAATTTACAAGAACTAACATTCTTTCTTTCTGGCTCTCTATATATATCCCTAAAAACAAAGGCATTCAGATATTTTCCGAATTGATTAATTAATTTTAAAACTTGGAGAAAATTCTTTTCTTTATTATCTAAAAAAACAACCTTACTGATCGAAATCTCGATCTAGTTTAATTTTAAAATTTTACTTATTGAATTTTTTAAATTAAATTCTGCCCATCTTTGGCTTTGACTAATCTCTTATAATAATTACATGTCATTGTCATTTTTTCCTCTAAAATAATTCCAAAAGTAGAATTTAATTTATACATTCTTTTAACATCAGTTGATTTTAATTAGTTAAATTTTCTTTGCTGACTTGAAACTCCCCTTTACTCCGACATAACAATATTAAATTGCATAATAAAATTAAATTTTATAATAAAATTAAATTTCTGTATACATTTTTTAAAAAAATGTCTTGGTATTATACCTTTATAGCAGCAATATATACATGAAGCATATATATAAACATGTATATATATATATGTCTGCTTTATTATTATAATAACCAACTATATACAATTGGGACTTATTATCAAAATAAATCAAAATTTCAAAATAAAACAAATTAAAACCTATTATCTAGAAAATACTGATATATAATTTATTTGCTTATAGCCTGAAATAAGTTTTATTATACAATTTTTCATTTGATGTTAGGAAGTTTGGAAAAAAAGGCTATAGATATCCAGGAGTTCATCTAAAAAGTCATTTTTTTCAACACACCTGATACTTTCCTATTGTTTAATAAGTCAGTTGTTACAAGCTTCAATATCAATATCCACCAATCAGAATATGCTAGAACCTTATTTATGCAACAATTTCTCTTGTTTTATTTTATAATGTAAAAGATGAAAGCCATTTATACAATTATTAGATTTATTGCAAGCATATACCCAATTATATTTTGATTAAGTAAAAATTATAATCAATTTTCTTTTTTTCTTAAAAAAATCTTATAATTAATTTATATAGTATAATAAAGAAAGATAATATCTGTAATCTATTGTTAAGGCAATTTGTATAGATAAAAGATGGATTTCTTTGCCATGACAATAAATTATTGATATTCTATTGGTTGGTTAATCTGTTGGCTGTAGTGTTATGAATTACATTTGGAAATAGTTAGTTATTGGGAAATTACTAATAACAATAAAAACAACAGCAGCTACAGCAGTGAACAACAACAACAATAACAACAGCAGCAGCAACAACAGCAGCAATAACAGCAGCAGCAATAACAGCAGCAACAACAGCAGCAGCAACAACAGCAGCAGCAGCAACAACAATAATAATAACAATAACAATAATAATAATAATGATGATGATGATGATGATAATAATAATAATAATAATAATAATATCTAAAAAGCCACAAATTCACTTGCATTAATTATTCAAAATTTCCCAGCACTATTATCACTGTTATAAGTAATCCCTACTAATAGACCTTCTCCTATATAAGCTCCATTTCTCAACCCACTTTACCAATCAATCTTATCAGCATCCAACCAATCAACATTCCCATGACTAATAAATAAACATACTGGCAAATATATGCTATACTATATCTGGAAGCAAGCAAAGATTATCCTTCTTCCATGCTTGGTATCAATAACTGCCAGCTACTCTGCTGCTTCAAAAGATGGTTCCAGGTGCCTAAATTTTTCAATTTCCTAATTCATTTTAATCTTTATGCATTGCCAATTTTGTATTTTCTCCAGTATGACTGTCTATATAAAAATATAAATCCATTCTGTATCTTATATAATGTGGCAGAAGAAACTAAAATATTTCTTTAAGCAGAGTCAAGCCCTCAACTAAACCAGGACTATTATGCTAAATACATACAGATGACCAGATGCATCTATACAACAGATAATTCAATGTTCTCAAAGGATATACCCTTCCACAATATGTGCAATAACTTCCATTGTGTATGGCTTCTGATGAACTTGCTGTATCCCCATTATTGGCAACAATTCATCAACAAGCTCCAACAAATCAAGACCCAGGACAACAATATTGCACCATTAGATATTTTTGCTGCTATCTGGTCACTACTAACACAACCATCCAATCTATAATAGGTCATAATCCAACAATATCTATATTGAAAAGCATTCAGTGGTACCATCCATTACTCCCAGAAAAACACTCCTTCACTAACTGCCTTCAACTCCATCCACCATCAGATTTCAGAATTTACACCACATCTATCACAATCTATCAGCTGTCACCATATATAATTGTACTCTGAACTGACTTTGTTCTTTGTACAGCATCCATAGCTTGATTTTATGCTACATGAATTATACATTATCTCCCTAGTATACTATAAAACTAATAATTAAAAGAACAATAATCAACATTTATTTAGTGATAGTAATCAACTTTCAGTATGATAGCAGATTTTAAATTTTTAGGTCATATATATATTAATGAAACTGAGTTTAATATTGAACAGTTTTTTTAAGACTCTAATGATTAAACTTGATATCCATCTCTGTATCAAACTAGTAGCAACATTTGGAAAGAAATATACCTTGAAACATGATTATTGTAACCCTTGAAATTAACCTGTACAACATGATTGCACCTGTAATCCCTTACAATCAATATTATGTAATACCATATAACCCAAAGAATTAATAAAGATTATTGTTCAAACATCATCATCATCATCATCATCATCATAATAATAATAATAATGATGATGATGATAAAAATGACCACTTGAGAGTATGAGTGTTCTAACTACAAAAAAGAAAAGTAGAGAAAAACAACTATATAAACAAATCTGTGAATCACAAATACACTCGTGTATCTTTCTTTTTATTTGATATTGTACAATATTATCTTTTAATTTGTTCAGTAAAAAGATTTTCTTTTGAAAATTCTTCATCTAATTCCAGGTCTCCAATGTATTGTATTCTCTGCCATATCTTCTCACTGACACAATCAAACATGCCATATCTTTAGGATATTTTTGAGATTATCATTATAACATCGACAGAGTATACCTTTCTCACAAAGACCATGCTCAGGTTTACCATAAAACATTTTTTTAGAAAGTCTTGGGTCATTCATTTGTTTTATGCATCCAATCCAATGAAGATATGAGTTTATCACAGTAATCTCTATACTACCATATCCAGCAAGTTGAAGAACATATTGATTGGTTTTATGATCTTGCCATTATACTTTAACATTTGCAGAGTACATTTCGATGGAAAATTTTCACTGTCTTTATGTTACATTGATAGGATATTTGAGATTCACTTCTACACAATAAAAGATTGTAAAATAACATCTCTATACACAGCTAATGTAGTAGCAGTAGTTATTTTTCTGTAATGAAATATTCTTTTAACTTGTTAAAAGGACAGCAACACATCGGGATCTGGGTCAGACTTCAACATTCATGTCTATTTTGCTTTTTATAAAATTACCAAGATATTTCAATCAATACACTATACAAGCTTACATACACTTGCACATATATAATGTAATATATAAGAGATTCGAACTCAGACTTGCACACAACCCTCAACTCTCCATGCCATCTCATATTGCTGGCCCATATTGGTGATTATTTATTTTTTCAACATGTGTATTATCAGGTGGATCAGCAATATGAGTTGGCATGGATAATTGAGGGTTGTGTAAAAGTCTGAGTTCGAATCCCAAGATATTTAAACTGATTTATTTTTCCAAGTTGATAACTACCAAAGTTAAAAGTTGTGGAGGATTTTTTTTTATCACTGGGCTAATAAAAAAGTTGTGTTTTTCAATCATTAATTAATAAACCAAAATTTTTATATGTTGCTTTCAAAACACTAAGTACATTCAATAAATTGTCTTTTAAAGTTACAACAACAGCAGCACTATTCGCAATACTGTGTTGCGAATCCAGAATCCAAAAAGATATAGTCTTTATATTTGTGTTGTATTTTGAAATCTGTTTGATTAAACCATCTATAAACAATTCCAAAGGCCACTGTCATAAAAATTGAAAACAGTGTTGGAACAGACATACATCTTTATTAAACAAAGAAAGATAATTTGTAGAATTAACATTCCACACATTCCAACATATAGAAGCGATATAAAAAGAATAACTTTTGTTGAACAACCAACTAATTTCAAACTGTGTTATAAAACCGTTTATTTAAATAATATTATTTATTTATTCTAGACGCACTCAATTGATTTCAGAAATTGCCGATAGACATTATTAAAAATAAAATAATAATAAACATCTCACAACAAAATATCGAAGATTAATTATAAATGTACAGACGCATTTAGTTAATATATTTATATATCCTACAGTACATTAATAAAATTCGTTAATGACAAACAGAAAAATTAAACAATCTAAATAATGTATACATTCTAATATATATATATAATTATTACAATATACTTATTATATTTAATACATTGTACAGGCTTAAACGTGCATTTATATATGTAATATATGCGGGATTCGAACTCAGACTTTCACACGACCCACTACACTCAGTGCCATCTCATATTGCTGACGCACCTGATCCCACACATGTTGAAAAGATAAATAATCACCAATACTTATTATATTTATATTTTAAAAAAAAACCTTTTATATATATGCATATGTCTGTAAATTTTTAAGCAGTTTGAATCCAGAGAGTTTAGTCACTTAACTACCGGTGAACTAGTTCTGGGTTGAATTACTACAAAATCTCTTTTGGTTGGTTTTTATTGGATTTTATTTACTTGGTTCTGCTTAGTCTGTGCTTAAATATGTGATCAATATAAATAAAACCTATTGAACAAACATTCCATTGACAAAAACTGTTGCCGCAACTCCTCCATCTCTGGTGTTCTCCATATCTGGGTTTCTTCTAAGATTTTTTTTAAGTGAGGAAGGTCACATCACTAGAGCATAGATTGGTACTCTTTAGGATGACTTAGCAAATCATGCTTCTTCTTCCTAGCAAATAATTTCGACATCCTAGCTGGTTTTATGTCAATACTGAGAAGTAATATAATAGCGCAGCAAGAATTAAAATCTTGTTTTGAGCTAGGCCATGCATACATTGGCTCTTCACAGATATTGCATATCGTTCTGCTTTCTCTTCTATAACATTTGCTTAAGCCAGGGCAACACTTACTAGAAAGCCTTTGGTTGTTTTTATTTCTAAACCCTGTATTTTCTAATTCTTAATTCTTTAATTATGTTTAATTATAATTTTGATTGAATTTCACTGTAATTAAACTTTATCATAACTTTAATTAGTTCCTGTATTTAGATTTTTTTTTTGAATAGATGATAAATTTAATTGAATTATTAAACCAAATTATAAAATAATTGTAATGGATAAATAGTTCTATATGTAACTTTACTAGAAGGCGCCACCAGATTATAAATCTAGACTTTTTTTTCCAATAACCAATTATAATTTAATATTGATAATTAATATAAGAAAATACCAAAGAAAGAAATTAAGTTTACTAGTAAAGGCATAATTACAAACAAATATTGGGAAGTTATAAATTACAAAATTAAATTATTCCAACTAATAACAAATCTTAAAAAAAAAATTTACTCAGCATGAGTTACATTTGGACTCCTATTATATTGGCATATCAATATTTTGTATTTTATAATTCAAATAATAGTCAGTAATAAAAGAAATGAAATAATTTATTATGAAACAAAATTATTTATTAAAAAAATAAAATAACAATAATGTCATTTTAATAGTTATTAATATCTAAATATATCAAAACCAACAAATACATGTATGATCAACAATCTGAGACTTTGCCAAAATAGACCAAGCTACCCATACCTCATTACCTTGTATCATTATAACCTATACACTGAAGGCGGTAAAATGAAGAAAGGATGAAATGCCTGTTATATATATTCTTAACTCTCTACTACATTATTCTAAGCAATGGCATAAAAATAACTATTCTGAAACTTCATATATAAAATATTTAAATATTATTCTTCATTATTGCCATATTATTTATAAATATATAAACCTTACCCATGCTTAAGAAAGTATTCACTACAACAACAAAATCATTACACAATGAAATCATAGCAATTTATAAATGGAATTAACAAATAATATCAAGCTAACATATCAATAATATTTCACTTGCCAATATATATAGTATTAGTCAAATCCCATATATATATATAGAATAAATATTTATTACTATTTAAACAATCATTATTTAAAATTATAAATATCATTAAATAATACATTAATATTTCATAATCTGTATTAAAATGTCTATAAAATAAAACAAACCATTATTTATTACATCTGTATTATTATTGAGCATTATATTTAAAACATTTTGAAAATATTACTTTCATATAGCACATACATAGTGATTGATCCAATATTTAAGAATTGACAATTTGAAATAATTAATAGCATAATATATATGTAAGAAAATAATTTATTATAAATAAAAAATATTTAGTAAAGATTTATAAGTTGTTTTGTAATTTTAGTTTGATAATGTTATCCAAATTTAAGTTAAAGCCGATGATCCTCCTTTCATAATGGCATTTCATTTGAAATATAGAAGATAGGCTTAAATAAAGATGTAGAAAAATCATGTTTTTTGCAGCAGTTAACCATTATGAGGCTAGTGATAAATGTTAGCAAGAAGTAGATTATCCATTTGAATCTTTGTTTCCAAATTCTTGGGATAAAAACTATTTATTTACTAGTTCATTTTGAGAGTTTAAAATCCAATGTCTTTCTTTTTAAATTTAGCACCTGATGATTTTATTTCCTGTGATCAAAACAGTTTTCTTGATAAGAAATTATTCTTGGCTACTTAGAAATAGAATGTAAATAAATCTACAGACAATTTTAAAATTATTTAAAACTAATTGTCAATTGTTTAAAATTAATATTTTTAAATTAAATACTTAAATTTTTTTATATTATTATTTATTGAAATCTTTTTATTCATAAAAAGAGTACATAATGCTTTTGAATTAATAATAATAACAATTCAATATCTTAAAATATCAATGTCATCACACTTTTAAATTAATAGAATTTATTTCTATACATTTACTTAATTTATACAGAAATGAAATATATTCAAAAGGAATATTTATCACAATTTTTTTATTACATTTAACAATTATAATGTTTATTACAAAAAAGTGAAATTTATATATATATACTCTAGTCATAACTGAATTAACATTTAATATCTTATTAATTTTTAACTCAAATATATAACAATTAAACAATTATTTACTTCTAATATTTAAAAATATAAATAAACTAAATATAGACATATTTATATACATTCAAAAAATAAAAAGAAAGTATAGGTTGTTCAATTTAAAAAAATAAAAAATAAATATTGGTGGTGGACCTTAGTGTTTGGAGTTCCTTTAATCACCCTAAAATTCTAATAATATAAACCACTTCAATTAATTTATTAACCACCAATAAAATTAAACTCAAAAACAAATAACATTTATATTTTTAAGTTTAAATTTAACATATTTTCTATATGAGTCAACAACTATATTATGCTCATTCAGCCTTATAATATTTATTTTCTTTATTCTAAAGAAATATAATATCTTAATACTATATAAAACAATTTTCTTATAATCACTTCTACAAACTATGTTTCATTTTACACAGTAATTCTAAGCATTTACTGCTCTCCATTTTTTTTTACTTTGGAATTCAATGAGATTCATGTATTTACAGATAAAACTGCCATACGCATGACTTCATACTTTGTGATAGCAAAACCATTTCTTTTTATCTCAATTACACTCATTTACAGATTACAATACTTCTACTTCTATATACAATTTCATTTCTAAAAATAATTTTTTATATTTATTATCATTATTCAATATCATGACAATTTTTACTTTCATATAAACTTTGTCTTTTCTCTGCTACTAGTTTTATTCCATTTTCATGAGAATAGTGCAACATGGAGCTTAACAGTGAAGCTATCATAAGTTTTCCAAATGATAACATAATGATGACTCACATTATCCATTCATGTCACCAATTATTTTAGGTTGGGAATTTATATAACTAGCATGGAAATTATTTCTTTGTGAGTCATTTCAAATTAATCTTCCTTAGTTCAATAAATAATTACACTAGCTCTCAATATTTTATATCTACCAGAGTACTGAACTATGGCTATACGAGGTCTTATTGGGTCTTTTCTGCACTTATCTATAGCTTCTTTCCATCTACTACTGAAATCTATGGCTAAGTATTTTATCCAATTCTTCAATATTATTTTTACTATTTCATAACATAATTTGCTATATGTTTATCAGCAAATTATGCATGACTATTCTAATGATTTATTCTTCTGACAAAATAAATGCAGTAAAAGAACAATTTTGAAACTTGTTTATAGAAAAAATGGATATAAGTTTCATTAAGAAGAAGTGGATATTTTTCCAGAGAAACCCAATGCATAATACCATCTTATCTCTTTTCACTCCAGAAACTTCTCAAAATTACATTACAAGAATCTTGAAACATGCATGGTTTATTACCCAAAGAATGCTACCAATCCTTAACTGTATCATATAAATGATTAAAAGGCACTGCTATTTGTTCTTCAGGTTTGCATTGTGTTGACTTGGTGAAATCGGAATATTTCCTCTAAACTTCCCAAATATGTCAAAGGACTTTCAGTAACATCACCTCCAAAAGGTCTTACTTGGATGCTTTTGGCAAGCAGTTTACTAATAGACTTACTAAGATTTGTATCTATGGGTTCTAAACAAATAGTATTCATTTCATATTATTATTAATCACTGGCTTCTGTTCTATTTTTTTGAAAAAGTTTGTTTACCCCATTCCTTCTTAAAGCTGTCAAATGTATCATTTATCTCTTGTTTTAGATTATTTTGGAATTGTATTGCTTTTTCCTTCAAAGTTATTATATTGAATTTTTCATCAATATCCTTGATTTGAGAGTCCAAATGATGAAGTAATTTTTTTAAAATTATATCTGTTTTATCTTATAAAATAATATCCACTTTCTTTGTTTTTCTTCAAAATACCTTGATATTACCTTAATTTCTTCTTCTATTGTGTCAATCCTTTCTGCTACTTTTTGAACTTTATCATTTAATTTTTCCTAGTCTTCTCTAATTGTTTGTTTATTTCAAAGTGAATTTTTCCTATTTTTTATTTTACTTCCAGTCTTTGTTGTTGGATTACCCACTGTATTCCTTTTCTTCATGCTGCAAACTCTCCATCACTATTCTATGATTTTATCCATTTTCTGTTGCAGGTTTTCATTCATTTTCTTCATACTCTGTCTATTCTGTTTCATATTTTCATCTGCATTCATTATCTGCTGCAATTGTTTTTAATTTGACTCCTAATTTGATCTATTCTTTGTTCCATTTTTTGCATGTTTTCATTCATTTGACTTGCCATTCTCTGCAACATTTGATTAAATATTTCCATATTCAACAGGCCATAATCATTTTTTCACCTCTTTTTATAGGTTTATTTTCCTAATTATAGTCTAAGATTCCTTAAAAGTTATTTCAGGGCTTTCTGTCTCTACTACTTCAACTTGTGGCTCAGGACTAACACTACTGACCTTATTTTCTTGATCACTATCTTTTTCTCTATCTCCATCTAAATTTTGTTTCATTAATATAAATACTTAAACAGGATTTAACCTATAATAAATGTGCCTTAAGATTTCTAATAGTCAAACAATATTATTTGCCGATAGAAGGACCTCACAAACCAGAACACAAGATAGTGACTTTTGTAAAGATAAGAGTGTTCTTCTTATCTTTAACCTAAATTTCTACTTATATAGGCCAATCTGATTTGGGAGTGTGAAGTTGTTGTTCTCTTCACTGTTTAAGTCTATTATTTCCTTTACTAATTAACCTTCAAGAAATCTTGCAATTTACAATGAGATAATGTTGCGATCTTAATACTGGAAAATCTATAAACTATTATAGAATTCACACTCCCAAATCAGGATGCTTCAGATTGGCCTATATAAGTAGAAATTTAAGTTAAAGATAAGATGTCAACTCTTATCTTTATAAAAGTCATTATCTTGTGCCATGGTTTGTGACATCCCTCTATCGGCAAAATAATATTGCTTCACTATTAGAAATTTTAAGGTGTATTTGTTATAGGTTAAAGCTTGTTTAAGTATTTACATATACTTTCTCTTCATTAATATAAATAATTGAAATATTAATTCGTTTTCTCCCAAGAATGAAAACAAAACCAAATGAATTCTCTTCATTCTATTTTTATCAAAACCACCAATTAAAATTTTACTTTGCTGCTTAACTATAAAAATTTAAATTAACACAATGTATTTCATAATAAAAAATATAGGTGGCTCTACAATACTTAAACTTATATCTTTTAAAAATTAAAAAATTATTAAATTGTATTAACTATTTCAAAGTTTATACTTTTATTTTAAATTCTCAAATTGGGAAGTCAAAATACATATAAAAAATATATTTTTCAATACATCAAGATGCTATTCTTCTATCTAATTAAAGATAAAGATATAATTTATTAAAACCAATAAGCAAAATTTATCAGGCCTCAAACACTGGATAAATTAAAATCTTAAAAAAATTGCTATATTTTTAAATATTTCAGAATGCTTTATATTATCAAGCTTTACACATTAATGGCAAATTAAAAAAATATATATAATAAATAAAAGATATCAAACAAAAAAGAAACAAAATATAAAATATACTAATATTATCTTTCATGATATAACTTTATCAAAATCCCTAAAATTCAAATGCCAAATCTTAAACAAAAATACTACTCTTATCTCTTAAGTATGAGTTCATCATAGCTCCAAAAGTTACATGGCTAAAATGAAAAAAAATATACAAATAACTATTTTTTACTTCTCAAGATATAAGTTTATCAAAGCCCTATGAATTGGGTTGTCAAAATGATAAAATTATTTTTCTATCTCGGGGTATAAGTTTATCGAAGCCCCATATATATATAATTACTCTTCTTTCTCAGGATGTAAGTTTATCATTGCCCCAAAGTTGGGAAAGACAAATGATAAAAAACATTTCCCTTTGTAATAGATAAATAGTTCCATACATAACTTCACTAGAAGGCACCATTGTACAATAAATCTATATTTCTTTCCAATAACCAATTGTAATTTAATATTGATAATTAATATAAGAAAATACCAAAGAAAGAAGTTAAGTTTAATAGTAAAGTCCCAATTACAAATAAATATTGGGAAGTTATGAATTACAAAATGAAAACATTTCAACTAATAATAAATCTTAAAATAAAAGACAAGTTTACCCAGCATGAGTTACATTTATAGATCAATTAATTTGGTATTTTAATACTTTGCATTTTATAATTCAATTAATAATCAGTAATAAAAGAAACAAAATAATTTATTTAAAAATAAAATAACAGTAGTGTCATTCTAATAATTACCAATATCTAAATTAATACATCAAAATCAGCAAATACATGTATGACCAACAATCTGAGACATTACCAAAACAGATCAAGCTATCCTTATTTCATTACCTAATATCCCAGTGACCTATACACTGAGAGATATAAAACTCAGCAATGGATAAAATGCTTGTTATATATAAACTTAACTCTCTATTATAATATTCTACATAAGAGAATAAAAATAACTTACTTCATATATAAAACATTTAAATATTATTTTTTATTATTACTGTATTATTTATAAAGATATAAACATTATCCATGCTTAAGAAAGTATTCACTACAAAAATGAAGTTATTACAAAATGAAGCCATAGGAATTTATAACTGGAACTATCAAATAATTACAAGCAAATATATCAATATAATCTCAGTTGCCAATACATACAGTGTCAGTCAAATCCCATATATATAAAATACATATTTATTATTATTTAAACAATCTTTGTTTAAAATTATAAATATCATTAACTGATGCTTTTTTCCAGACATCGGACACACACCTGAGAAATCTAGAAATTAAATTTGTGTTTTTTGCCCTCTATTGAAAAATGTTGCTAATATTTTTTTATGGCTTTAAAATTCACGTATATTTATTTTCTAATATTTTAATTTCAAAAAAATTTAAAAGGTGGTAGGAAAATTAAGTATGCAGTTTCTTCAAAGCTCTACAATGATGGATATCCTTGATATATTTTACCATCTCAAACTTTGCGAGATTACTTCGAGAAAATATTACAATGATCTAAAAACTTGATTTTTTGGAAAGTTTATGATAATTTTTGTATTGTGATTATGTAATAATTATTAGAAATCAAAAATATATATTATTACATATTTATTTTTTACAGAAATGTTTTATTTTTAAATATAAAAGGTAATGTTCTTGTGAATATTGTTACCATAGAGATTATGGTCGTAGGAAATAACTGTCTGGAAATGAGGTCACTCAGCAGATTGTTATAATATTTAATGATATCATAAAAATTACGAAAAAAATTTAAACTTTTAAAGCATAAATTGATAGATTTAGCAGATATTAAGAATAATTCATTCAGATTTTTAAAACTAACAACAAACAAAGAAGATTTCATTCATTTTGCAAATTGAATCAGCGCAACCTGAAATTTGATGATAGACAGCATTTTGTTTTGATTAAAATCAAAATTTTAAAATAATTCCATAAATTAAATGTGATTTTCTAAACTTTATTTAATTTCTAAACAAAAATATCTATTGAATGAGGTCAAATTTATTACATTCTGATAAATAATAATAGTTTAATATGTTAGTGGAATGCAGGAGGGCTAAAAACCACAGCTTATATATTTCATAATCTATATTGAAATGTAACATCTATAAAATAAAATAAACTATCATTTATTACATCTGTATTATTTTTGAATATTATATTTAAAATGTTTTGAAAATATTTCTAGCATATAGCTTTGATAATAATATGCATAGTGATCAAACCAATATTTAAGAATTCACATTTTAAAATAATTAATATCAGCATAATATTTATGTAAAAACAATTTATTATAAATAAAAATATTTAATAAAGATTTATAAGTTGTTTTGTAATTTTAACTTGTTTACCAGTAGAAAATGTTAACATTATCCAAATTTAAGCTAGATTGAACTAGAAATGGAAATGAGATAAATTTTTTAAATTGTTTAATAGGAAACCAGATAAATCCAAATGACTCCTGTTTCATTAGAGGTAATTCCTGAGGTGACAATCATAATTTGAAAACAGCATAAAGTTTTATTTGCTCAGAAAGAAAAAAGAAGGAAATTAATAAATTAGTTGAGAGAGGTGTGTTAAACCCATAGTAAAGGCTGATTGGGTTATGCCATTAGTGATTAATTTTTTTAATCAAATGGGCAAATTTGTTTGTTTAGTGACTATCAGGTATCGGTAAACAAAGCTATTAGTAAAAATGCATACTCTGTCCCCAACATTAGAGAAATAATAGTATCTCTGCAGGAATCAAAAATTTTCCACAAAATGAAATGAAAATGCTGCTTTCCACCAGATATCGATAAATGAGAAAGCTGCAGAAATATTAACATTAACCACAAGCTTAAGGTTATTTAAATGACTTCTGCCCTTAGCATCTTTCAGTCAAAAATTGAAACCTTCCTTAATGAAGTTGAAAGAGTTATTTGCTGACATTCTAGTTACCACTACTACAACTTAGAATTCATCTATTCATGGTATGCAAAGACTCAATGAAATTGGGTCAAAGCTTAACACCCAAAAATGTACCTGGAAGGCTCATGAAATTAAGTTTTTAGGTCATATTTCAAAAAATGGCACATCTTCTACTCCAGAAAAGGCTAAAGCTGTAGAAGAAGCCCTAAGACCTAATAGCATTAAGCAATTATAAGCTTTTCTAAGACTTGTAAATTGTTTCAAAATTTTTTTAGAAGGTAAAGCCCATGTAGGCAGACTCTTATGTGATATAATTAAAAAGAATCAAAAGTGGAAATGGGAATCTGAGTGAGAACAAGCATTTTTGCATACAAAATCACTGTTAACTTTAAATTATTAGTCTATTATAATAGCGATTTGGAAGTTACTTTTACTACTGACACTTCTGAATTCAGAGTTGGAACAGTATTGTCACCCCACATAGTCAGGTGAATGACCCATTGCCTATGCTTCACACACTTTGTCGAAAGTGGAAAAAAATTACAGTCAGCTGAAAAAGAAAGCTCTTGGGATATTATTTGGTGTTTGAAAATTTTATCAATTGAACAAATGTAAATTCACTATAATAATAAATCATAAACCATTACTTGGACTTTGAGGAAACAAACTGATTTCCAATCACCTTAGCTCTTGCAAGATAAGATGGCTTAACATTCTGGCAAGTTATGGCTATATATTAGAATATAGAAAAGAAAAGCAATTATGGCAAGCTGACACTCTATCTCATATGCCTGACCAGATGGAGATCTATCAAAAGGAAATGGAAATGAACTATATTGATGTGCTGAAGAGTCAAACTCTTAACAATAAAATAGTAGATGTATGAGAAGATGAGAACAATAGTTATCAGTGGTTTGTAAATCAAATTCTTACTGGTTGTCTGAATCATCATGTAACTTTCCTCCATAAAGCATTATAAAACACTAATGAGAAATCTATTTGCAAAGAATGCTTTAAAGATCATATGTCTAAATAAATGTTAGTTGATGAGATTTTCTCATCCCTTACATGTATAAAATATCCATTTCATTCCTAAATATATTAGGGTGACCTCTTGTGTTTAAACTATATATAAATGTACATCTGGTACACCATAAGAAGAATAGTATAATTGTGCTGGCTTGAATATGAGTATAAATACCATTTTTAAATATACAGAGAAGAGTATGTAAGTTGTAATTTTTATTTTTAAAAATTTTGGGGATCTCCCACTGGATATTATTAAATATGAGGCATGTGAATAAAAACTATGATTGTGTTTTTGATTCACTCTGGCATAATTTGCATATGTCTTTAATGTAAGTGCAATTCCTTTTGTAGTTGTAGAAATGAGGGGTAAGAAGTGCTTGAAAATTTAGCTTCAGGAGAAAATCTTAATATTTTGATTCTAACAATCAGTATTTGAATTTTTTAAATCAAATGCTTATTGATTATGTTTGAAAGGGGTTTTCTATTATCATTTGATTGGGAAGCAAATATTGAATAGACTACCCAACATTTAATTTTATTCTTAGAAGAGCATTATACTAAATTGGAGAGTCATAATAAAGGAGAAATTAACTTATTCCAATAATTGCATATGAAAGTGGTGGCTTGTCTGGGAAATCATAGATCAAATATACTTTCAAATATTTAAAATTTATTCTTGGGAGAGCAATATTTTAAATTGGGGATATATAATAAAGGAGACATTAACTTATTCCAGTAATTGCATAGGGGTGGAGGCTTGTCTGTGGATAATATTTTGTATTTTCTAGATATGTAAAAATCTTTGCATATGATGATAAGTGTTTTGAATTTGGAAAATTTTAATAGAATGTAAATTCAAGCTATTTTGAAACAGAGGGTACAGAATCATATTCAGAGATATTGATATAACCCCATCTCCCACACAATGAGTACATTTTAGATAAAAAAGCTTTTGTGTATATTATTATAAATGTATAGTATGTGACCTATGCCATTATTAGAAGATTTAATAGGACCATTTTGGCATAGAGTGGTAAATATGACTTGAAAGGAGAGTTAATCATATTAACAACTTTATTAATTAGTTTTTTCTGTATTCTAAATTACATTTCAGAGTTACTCAAATGAAAAGAAAACCCCATGAATAAGCTAGGCTTTCTTCTGAAATCTTGCTCATGATGGCAATCTGAGTATATAGACCATACACTGGATTTTTCTAAATCGAACTCCAGTTTGTATTTGTCTAAGTAATTAGTTAAAATTCTTATCAGTTTTGATATGCTTTTTTATTGGCAAAAAGATTATTATGCCATTCCAGGTATAAATATTCCAGTCATCTCATTTTCCCTTGCTTTAAGAAGAGGATCAATATAGAATGTGAATAAAAGAGCACTTAATGGTGAACTTAGTGAAATTATGTTAAATGAAATGAATGATGGTGAGTACTTTCTATTAAGAATTATTGGAATTTCTCAAAATAAAAGAAGATTCCTAATCAATTAGATTAATGACCTATGTAGTGATGTATCTGCTAATGAATTAATTAAATTATCAATTTGTATTATACCAAATGCTGATTTAATGTCCAGATGAACTTCAACTGGTGCATATTTTTTATTGATTCTGGATTGCGTTGATTACTGTTTTCATCAAAAATGCTGCCTACCCAGTTGACAAGGCTTTTTATGCAAAATAGGGTTTTGACAGCAAGGGCAAAATATAAGGTTCACTCCTATCTTTAATTACTGATTCCAGGATCTTAATTTCAACTGGTCTCATTGATATGGGTCTAATGTCTTTGAATGTAAATATATTTTCCTTCTGAACAAATAGAATTAGTGTGATGGAATAACATCCATGATTGTGATAGATTCTTTTTGTTAGTAAGGTAATGAAATTTGCCAGGTATTTTGCTGTGAACTGACTTAACAGAGTATTTTATGTATCCCTGGATGACATGGCTTTGGCACAGAAGAGAGTTTTTCTTCAAATTCTCTAGGTACTAAAGTTATATTGTCTTCTGATGATCCCAGAAAGTTTTGTGAAGGGTTAATTTTTCCCCTTTTTATGCAAGTTATTTTTGTAATATGAATAAAGTGGCTCAGACTTGCTGTTGCCTGCAATGATTTGACCTTCTATCTTGATTGCTATCAGAACTTGGTTTGATAGATCCTAATCCAAAGCCCTTGCCTAGACCACATATGAGTTTGATTCAGATATATTTTTCTCTTTTTTTTATTGCTAGGTATTCTTTGAGTGAGTCACAAACTGTCCAATAGGTTTTCCTCAAAGCTATTACATTTGTATGACTCTCTGATGTGGTACCACTAAGTGTAATTCACTTGCACAATTCATCTACAAACACTACAATTTTTAGGGTTCTTATCATTATATCTATTGCAAATGAGATTATATTCACAAATCCAATTCATGTTATATAGAGTCCATTTCCCAGTCATGAATGTTGAATAATAATTATATATTCCTGAGAAGAGATGTTTTGTAGTTTGTTCTGCTATTATTAAGACAAAGGACTAATTTTTTATAAGTAGAAATAGAAATATCTTTATATTTAATCTATATTGTTCAAAACTTACTTTAATGGATTTTTTATTTTTTTTCCAGTGCCCTTTTTTTCTAATGCTTCTTAGGTATTCTTATTTGCAGTTTATTTCATAAACAGCATTAATATCATTCTTAAGATTTTTACTACAATTTATATAATTTAAATGTAATCTATTTTTATAACTTTATATATTATTTGAGTATTTACTAAATTAATGTCTTCATTTAATTTATTTATATTTTTCCTATATATTTATTGTTCTTTTGTTATAGTAATTCTTTTATTTTATTTTTTATTATATATATTTTTAATATTGTTACTGAATAATTATTATTTTTAAATTCTCCTCTTATTAGTCTTATTTGTTTTTCATATTTATCCTTTTTAAAAAGAATGACTTTTGGCTCTAAATAATTTAAACAGTATACTATTACTTTAATATTTATATCTATGTTTAAAAATTAATTTGCAATATTATTTTTGTAATTAGATTTTCTATATATGTTTTTATATTACTTTTTTAATGTTTTAAATTTTTTATTATAGGATGAGTTTAAGTAATCTTATTTTATTTTTTTACATATTTTATTAATATCTTTAAAAATTAATCTACTTGTTTTTAATTTATATTAAAAGTTAGTAAGCGATCATGGAATATTGTTTTTGTTAAAATAGATCTATTTTATAATTTATAATATTTTATTTGAAAGTCATATATATATCATTAAAAGCGTCAACTCTTAGACAATGCTAGTATCAATAACAATCAACAATTTCAAATTGTTATCTAGGCAACATATATACATGTATATGCAAATTTTATTCTTCTCTTAGTGCATTCTTCACGTTAGCTCAATTGTATCAGAACCATAGTGTTTAACACTTCATAGTTCCATTAATATTTTAATTGAATTAATGGCATTCAAGCTGAAAAAAATAATATTTAAATTGAACAATAAATAGGAATTGAAAGACTTATTTAGAGAAGCTATGATCTAAGTCTGGAAATCCAGAGTCTACTATTCCACCACTGCTTTGAATCACACAAAGCAATATGTGTTACCCATAAAAACCTTATTAAAGAGGACAGCACTCAGAATATGTTATTCAGTCTCTATATGGATGATTTAAATATTATAAAGAATAAAAACAGATCTAACTATCTATTTATTCTGCATATTTATATTGATTATTTATCTATCTAAATATCTATTCTTTATATCTATTTACCTATATTATCTAGGCAGTTTATGTATCTTTTCTTTTCTATCTATTTACAAGTCTGTCTGTCTGTCTGTCTGTCTGTCTGTCTGTCTGTCTGTCTGTCTGTCTGTCTGTCTGTCTGTCTGTCTGTCTGTCTGTCTGTCTGTCTGTCTGTCTGTCTGTCTGTCTGTCTGTCTGTCTGTCTGTCTGTCTGTCTGTCTGTCTGTCTGTCTGTCTGTCTGTCTGTCTGTCTGTCTGTCTGTCTGTCTGTCTGTCTGTCTGTCTGTCTGTCTGTCTGTCTGTCTGTCTGTCTGTCTGTCTGTCTGTCTGTCTGTCTGTCTGTCTGTCTGTCTGTCTGTCTGTCTGTCTGTCTGTCTGTCTGTCTGTCTGTCTGTTGTCTATCTATCTATCTATCTATCTATCTATCTATCTATCTATCTATCTATCTATCTATATCTATCTATCTATCTTCTATCTATCTATCTATCTATCTATCTATCTATCTATCTATCTATCTATCTATCTATCTATCTATCTATCTATCTATCTATCTATCTATCTATCTATCTATCTATCTATCTATCTATCTATCTATCTATCTATCTATCCTATCTATCTATCTATCTATCTATCTATCTATCTATCTATCTACTCTATCTATCTATCTATCTATCTATCTATCTATCTATCTACTCTATCTACTCTATCTATCTATCTATCTATCTACTCTATCTATCTATCTATCTACTCTATCTATCTATCTATCTATCTATCTATCTATCTATCTATCTATCTATCTATCTATCTACTCTATCTATCTATCTATCTATCTATCTATCTATCTATCTATCTATCTATCTATCTATCTATCTACTCTACCTACCTATCTACCTATCTATCTATCTATCTATCTATCTATCTATCTATCTATCTATCTATCTATCTATCTATCTATCTATCTATCTATCTATCTATCTATCTATCTATCTATCTATCTATCTATCTATCTATCTATCTATAGTGATGGTTTGCTATTAAATAAATAGCTAGAGCAACTATAAAAATGCTGTCAATAACGATTATTTAAAGATCTTTTAAACTGGAAAATAACAAAAACACTATCAAAAGAATTTGACTTTCCATTAAAAGGAGAAAGCTTCAGAAAATGTTGGATATTATTATAAATAACAAAAAAGTAAAATAGTGGAAAAAATGTCTGTAAAATGGTTTACATTTTAGTTATATTAATGTTTTAAAAAGGTTAAAGTAAGACTTTAAAAATTACAGAAAATGTCAGCAGTTGTATTGAAGATCATTAGTACGATCCGTGACATTACAACTCATTTGCGGATAACTTTGAATTGAAATACCTTAAATGAAAAGCTAATCTTCAAACTATTTATAGCACAATAGATCTTACACAGATAATAAGAGAAATTTTAAAATAGAAAACTTTAAATGATGATAAGTTTGAAAATGTATACAAAAAGCATATAATTGTATAAGCTATGGAGAATTAAAGCATATAATTAGAATATTGTCAAGTTCTGAAAAATATTTATTAAAATACTATAGCAATGATTAGGCTATTAAGAACATCACCATATTTAAGGGCTTATGCAAGATAATGTCTTAAAACGTTTTACAGCAATTTTGCAATATTTCATGGACTAAAAACAAAGTTTATTTAACTTACTAAATTTATTACATAATGTGATTGTTTTCATAAATGAAAACGAGAATGTAGGACTAAACATAAATGCTAAAATTTATTGAGTAGAGAAGAAAATATAGTTGAAAAGTAATAAATTAAAAAAGTTAACAACTATTATACTTTGATCAAACTATTAATACTTATGCAAATACAACGACTAATGAAATTAAATCTTGAATTAAACACGAATGGATTGTTTTTATAGAAATAAGTTAATATTAAAAAACAAACAAACATATCTAAGTGATTAAAAAGGCAGGTTTTTAACAAATGTGTTTTACTTATTGATTACTTATGGATGTGAGACTTAGTCACTTAATCATACAATCCACAACCTATTCAGAATAAGACTAAAGTTGGCACATTTATAACATTGTTTTTTAAAAAGTTCTGCATTGGTAATTTGCATATATATAATCCTAATGCTCTAGGGCATCTGATGAAGTTAAGGTTAGTCAACAATTTATATATGTGGTTAATTTTTTTCAGTAGGTTTTTAATTGCAAGATAATTTGTGTCATATAAACATATTGTGTATCATATAGTACAATACTTTATAGTACTTGTGAGTTTTCAAGTAAACCAAGATGGCAGCCCATATTTTTGATAAATCTACAGTTTCGAGGGCCCCCAAAAAATGTTTACGAAAAAAAAAAGCTTTCTAAGGGAAACATAGTACTTAATAATCACATTTTATTTTTTATTGCTCTTATTTAAAAAAAATCATCCTGCAAAAATTAATTACAAAATTTATTATATAAAGAAGAGACCATCTTATTACCAAATATTAGATAAATAAAAAATTAAAGAATAAAAGAACGAAAAAAGTTGAAATAGCTTCATTAAAATATTTTACAAAAATAATGGGGGGGGGGGCTTAATAATTTCTAAGTTGTTAACTAATTTATGTAACAAAAATATTATAAGTATACATATGATAATGTACATCTAAAAGTTTATAGTAGTGGTATTTACTAATATATATATATGAAAAACAAAAAACAAGTTAAAAACTTGCTAACGCTTGTATTTATGTCAACAGATGGCATTCTACCAAAAACACCATCAAGCGTATGTTTATATAAACGTCTGACCATGCATTCACTATCTCTAACTTTAATTCCACTTTCAGATCATGATTTCAAGCTATTTGCTATCATCAGTGAAAGACAGGAATTTTAGAAACTAGATCTAAACACAAACTCTGAGCGTTTATGAAACAGTTTCTATTCAGCTTGCAAGCGTGAATCTTTTAGACACGTAATGTCTTCAAACTCAGCATAGCAAGCCAGATAGCTATAGTTCAGCATCACCACATAGTAGAAGCCTCTGCAATATATATCATTGCTAGAAAGACCTCAAAGCTTGCAAGCTGAATAGAAACTGTTTCATAAACGCTCAGAGTTTGTGTTTAGATCTAGTTTCTAAAATTCCTGTCTTTCACTATTGATAGCAAATAGCTTGAAATCATGATCTGAAAGTGGAATTAAAGTTAGAGATAGTGAATGCATGCTCTGACATTTATGAAACATACACTTGACGGTGTTTTTGGTAGAATGCCATCTGTTGACATATATATATATATACTGTATTAGATTTTCTTAATCTAAATGTAATGGTTAAATGTTTTAGAAAAATTTCAATTTTATAGTTTTTCAAAAATATTAATCTATTCTTAGCAACATTCTTCAAATGTGACTGGCCCAATCAGTGCAAGTACTAACACACAATTCTTAAATTCATAAATACTGAAATTAAGACAATCTCCTCTAATCAAGTAGTCATTCTACCAAAAATGATACTAAAGTAATGTAATATGAATATATCTATCTTATTCCTTTTAAGGGCAAATTTAGTCAGTGATTTCCAAACATTAATGGTATCATAGTGTCATGTTGGTAGAGAACAAAAAATAAAAAGGGAGATGGGATAAAGAAGTAACTCCATAAGTCAGTCTACTTTGATAAACCATTATCAAAGTAATAATTAATCATGTCTTTAGAAGGAATAAGTGGAAAAATTAGGAGGATTTTTATAAATTTCTACTGTTAACATTGGTGGAACATTCTAATTGGTTATAAGCATCTTTATAAATTCAGTACCACTGAAATTAAAAGTTGTTGATTCAATCCTCATATTAGTATTATAACATTGATCAGGCCAGCAGCTCCTGAAGAAAATAGAATACTATTCAAATCGTAACATTCTTCACTAATGTAAAAATTATTACCAACAGTTGGCTGATCTTTCTAAAAGTATGAATAAAGTTTCATTTTTTCTCAAAACATTTAACAATTTCAATTACAGGAATGCAACAGAGTACAAATTAGACATAGGAAAATTATATTAACAATTTTTATTAGTCATTCATTAGACTAGAGATTATCCAATAATGAATAATATTTATGTAGTGTAATTTTCACTACATCACTCTCATGCAAGATAGGAAATAATTTCTATCCACTTTTATCATGTCGTGGAAGGATGTAATCATAAACATATGACCAAAGATGTGTGGAAAAGATGTATGATCTCCAAAATGCACATTTCATGCTGAATCAGCACTTATCAGTTAGCACAAACCACAATCTCTTACACCAGTGATGGTGAACCTTTTTATGCGTGTTACCAAAAATTTCCAAAAAATATTTATTGAATGATTGGCGTGCCATACAATTATTAAATCAAAATTTAAACAACTTAATTATTGTAGTTTTTTAAAAGTTTATAAAACAAAATAATAATAACAACAATAATAATTAAACCAAATTTCTAAATAAGCTAAATACAAGTGAACAATATTTATTTAGAAAAACACAAGTTGAATAAAATAGTAAAAAATTAGTAGTAATTAAAACAAAATTTGTGAAATAAACATATAAAATCAATATACATAGATATTAATTAATGAGATTTTTATTATTGTACATTGGATGCCAAATGTTTTATATCTGGTTCATATTTTGTCATTTTTAATAATGTACATGCTGAACTAAATTCATCTGTCATTCTATTTCTGGAACTGTCTTTAATTAAATTCGTTTCCGAAAATAATGATTGGAGAAAATTGATAATATAGCGGTCGTTAATTTTTTTAAATAATTAAATGTTTCAGGAATAGCATTCCATGTAATAGTTCCTCTTCAGCATTTTTTTACATATATCAAATAATCGATTATTTTTCATTATTTCTAAATCATTCCCAAGTCAATAAATTTCTTTTTCCATATGGAACTGGATTGAAAATCGACTGATTGCATTTCCATATCTTTCAAATTAAGCCATTGAAAAATTTCTAACTTGAGACTATCCATTAATATTATGACTGGATATAAAAGTTTGATATTTCTGAAAATTGTCTGATCTGTCTAAATCTTAAAGAAAATTAATCAATTATTCACCGAATAACAGCACAAAAGTCTTGCGTCAATTTTACTTGATCTGGTTTCTCATGAGATTCTAAATCAGTCAAGAATTTTTTTAGATTTGGAAAACATTTGACGGTGTAAGAAATAACATCATGGTTGAAAATTTGAAATTTAATTACAAATGCTTTGATCAAATCAAACATAACAACAACTGTCTTTCACCTTTCTGTTTGACATATAATTCACCTAGATGTGAACAAATATCAGTAAAAAACATTAATTTTGAAAACCATTCAACATCCATTAATTAATGATTTGTCAATGATTTTCTCATTATGTAAAACAGTCTAATTTCTTTTAAACACTCAATGAATCTTTGAAGAACTTTTCCTCCACTTAACCATGGATATTGTTGTACATACTTGAACCATAGTATGCTGAGTTTATCTCATTCAATGTGTAGTTATAAAATTGATTAACTTAATCACAATGTTCATAACATCATCCAGTGACTTAAAGCTGAACTTTATGCATAAAACCTGCTGATGTATAATGCAATAAAAACCCAAAATTGAATATCCAATATGGTTGGTAAATAAAGTGAGAAAACTATTTTTTTTTCTAGTCATAAGCACTATCTGTAGTTACTGATACAATTTTGGCACCATCTATGTTGCAAATATCTATTCCCTTTGTTGTAGTTACAAATGAGGTTAAACTACTCAATTCTTCTTTGATATTATTCTCAACCCAAATATAGAATAAAAATAGCCAAATGAGCTGTTCCATTTATGTCTGTACTTTTATCAAGGCAAAGAGAAATTAAGCTAGAAGATTTTATATCTCTCTTTTGTTGGTAAGTTATGTTGTTAGCCATTTGCAGGATTCTTTCTTTAACTGTATTTCTAGCCAATGATAAATATTTTATGCTTGAATAATTTTTGCTTTGTTTTCAAAATACTTTAAAAAGAAAACTGATGCACATTTCATCCAAGCTTCTTTTATATATTCTCCATCATTAAAAGGTTTCTCATGTTTGGTAATTACATTTGAAATAAAAAAAACAGCAGCAGTTATATTTGAATGATTTTTGATAAATTTTATTATAGATGTTGATTGAATATTTATATTTTTAAATGCTTGGGCAATATATTCTTTTTGTTCAACTTTACATTTTTCACAGAGTGACTTCTGATGACTTCTGATTAGTAGTCGTTTTACCGATAATGTTCTCAATACCACTGTTCCAAATATAAAACTCATACTACCCAGGTGCCTTTGTTAAACATTCCATACTCATAAGTCCACCAATTTTGAAATTCTCTACTGCTTGATAATTTTTGTTTTTATTTTCACTAGACATATTAATATAATGGTAACAAATTTGTTTAAAAGTAAATTTAAATGAGCTTTAATAATTTTATAAATAAAAAATTTATCATTTCACTTTTATAGCAAAACTTCAAGAAAAAAAACACGCCATCAATCACGCATTTCGTTTCTTTGTTCATGATTTTGATTCCTTTAAAAAAGTAGTACTTGAGTATTAATCCTGCAATATGCTATTAGACCTTCTGGCCTGTTCACAATTTGTATCAATCTGCTTATAATTTGGTAAATCTTGTGACCTGACCAAAATAACATGCATACGGATATTGTACCTGATAATTTTGGCCAGATTTTTTTGAGGAAAAAGTAACTTGTACGTGGATGATCTTGTACATGATACTTTCACAAAGATTACAAAGTTATTGGTAGGTTGACACAAATATGAAAAGTTACAGCAAGTCTAATAGCATATTGCAGGACTAAAATTAACACACATTAAAATTGTACACATATATATGATTTGCAGCGGTAATATTCAAACAACATTTTAAACCACAAGACTACACCCTGGTAAAAATAGATTCAGCCAACTCCCCAATCATACTTTACATACAATCACTAAATTAGAATTGTATTTATAATATTGACTTACAAAAACAGATAAAATATATGCTACTTACCACTGTAATAAATAAGATCGCGTTCAAACAATCACTGTAATAAATAAGATCGTGTTCAAACAACCAAATTGAAGAAAATCCAGGTGTAATTAAAAACAACATTGCAAACTATAAATTTTAGATAGAAAAAACTCTATTTTCTCGGACCCCCGGTGAAAATAAATTGAATCAACTCTCCAAAGTTACTTTACAATAAAACAATCACTAAATTATAATTGTGTTAAATAATATTTATTTACAAAAGCAGATAAAATATACATGTATGCTACGTAAACTATAATTAATTACATTAAAAAAAAACCCAACTCAAATTTCACGTTATCACAGAAAATGGACACTTGAAGTGGAAATTTTCCTGCCATAATGATTGCAAAGTGTGATCTTTTCCAGAAAAATACCAAGAAATGGAAGTTTTTTGTAAAAAAAAAAAAAAAAAGTAAACAAAACAAAAGCAATAATTCGGAACAATAAAGAATTTAAATTATAAGAGTTTTGTTAGCACTTTTCATGCAGAAGGAAAAAATTGGAGAAAAATATTCATCAACTTATACTTTTTTATGTAAATTCACAAAACGAAACATAGAATTCTCGATAACAAGAAAAAAACTCTAAGAATTTCATTACCGCTTTTCATGTAGGCGGAAAAAAAAGTTTAGATAAATATTAACCTATAACTTTTTTGCAAATACACACAACAAAATAAAAAAAAGTAAACAAAACAAATCAAATAATTCAGAAGAGTAAAGAAATATAAATTATAAGATATTTATTAATTACCGCAGGCTGAAAAAATTGTAGAAAAATATTCATCAACCTATACTTTTTGTTAAATACATCAAACAGAACAATAAAACAACAAAGGCATTCAATTCGGTAGTGGGCAGCTTCCAAATTGTCATATTTCCAAATACAAAAAAAAAAAAAAACATACACATGCACACATTACTTATGAAATTATGAAAACAAAATCAAAATACGAAAACTACTTACACTCATTAAATTTAAATCAAATGAACTGAACGCAAAAAAAAAAAAGAATAATAAAATATGTTTTCCAAAAAACAAACAAACAAACAACCAAACAAACAGATGTTTTCAAGTATGTTTTGAAAAAGATAATGTTTTTGCAACTGACAACTATAAATAAAGCAAAATAATAACAATCAAAGTACGTTTTGAAATAAGAAATCACTGAAAAATATAAATAACGCAAAATAATAACAATCAAAGCACGTTTTGAAAAATCTAAATCATCTTTTCAGACATTTTTCAAAAGACATCACAGGATTTATTTTCTTTCAATTTGATATCATCGCAAGATTACACATTTATTGCGGGTGTGAAAAGTCTCCTATCTCTTCTCTATTGCAGGACTAATATGCAAATACTAAAAAAATGAATGGGGTCAACACGTTTAGGTGAAAAAAGAATAGGACAGAAAACAATTTGATTATTTTTACTTTAGATTTAAAAACTTTACTTCAAAGAGTTATAAAATATGTTACTGAGTTTACTTTCTAGTTTTATTGGAATCATTTGATAGGTTTATAGAAAATGATACCACAGTATACCGTACCACTTTATTTGACTTAAAATATAATGTATTGTTATTATAAAAATGAAATATAATGCATTGTTTCTAATCAGGGTTCAATTGTAAATTGAATTCAGATTATACTATATTTACTTATTTTATCTTTACTTTACAGTAAATTTTTATTAGTACAGATTTTAAAAATAAAAAAATATTGAAGAAAATAATGATATATAAATAGTTCACGTGCCAGTAAAAAATTCGAACATGCCATCTCTGGGATGCATGTCATAGGTTCACCATCACTATATAACTTTTATCATTGTTTAATATATATAGATAGCAAATTACTACAGTTTAATTGATATGTCAAACTTGCTGTCATCACAACTTTGGCACAAACCACTTAATAAAAGTATATTAACAATTTTTATTAGTCATTCATTAAACTAGGGATTATCCAATAATGAATAATATTTCTGTAGCTTATGTCATGTTTGTATAAAAATGTACATGGAAATTCAAGTATAAGTTTTGTACTCCAGAAAAAAGAAAGAAAATATATCCAACTTGTTGTGTATTCAAAATGCAAGCACTCTGAATACCAACAAATAAAAAAATAAATGATAATAGTGAAAAGTTATTGCTACACACACAACACAATATATATAGTTCACTTTTAGTACAATGCACTTCACAACTGGCTGCTTTCTAGACATTTTTCTCTGGCCTCAGTTTCCCAAACTCTTTGGCTCTGTTCAGCTACTGCTCACAAACAAATTGGCTTCACAATAGAGCATTGCATTGTCACTAAAGCTTTTTGCAGCTACTGTCACTTCTTGATGTTATCAATCTTGATTTCCTCTTTGTGTTTTTAATTAGTAATGTCTCAAGAAATATTTATAATTAGCATATTTGTAATCAGCAAATATCTCTTAGCATTTATCAAACACAATGTTCTTATTACAAATACATAAATTTAATCACTAATTAAATCCTTATCAGTTAGCAATCCAAAATATATTTCTGTAATATATTTTCCTTACTTTTTTTGGAGTACAAACTTTATACTTAAATTTCTATAAACACATTTACACAAAACATGACACTTCACCCCACTCCAGAAAAGGTTTTAAGAAAAGATAATTTTTCCAATTCTTCCATGAAGAATTATCATTTTTCTCCAAAAGATGTTCATGATTTGATTATTAAAAAGAATTTTGAAGAGCAAATGATAAAATTTGTTATAAATATTCTCAATTGGGTTAATCAAGATATTACTGCTTCTTTTAATGGTCAATTCTATAAAATGGAACAAATGTTGCCAATGGGAATTTCATTTAGTGATTTGGTTTGTGGTTTGGTAGTTAATCATGTTGAGGATGAATGATTATAATAACATTGTACACATTACATATGATGTTGATGTTTTTATTTGCACTCCTAAAAAGTATCAAAACCTAAAGTGATCTATTGAATATGAGGTTAAAGTAAACATTAAAGATCTAGATTTGTTAATAAAGTGCACACGCAACACCATGCAATTCAAAGCAAGTCTGTTAATATTAGAGGCTACATCAATCCTAAATCTTACATAATCCAGGATATAAATGCTTGTTTCAAGGCTTTCTTGTACAGGAACTATAATTTATGTAAATTTGAATTGGGTAAAAAAGATTATATTTATAAGTATATTTCTGAATTAATAGGGATAGGTTATAATAAATAAGATTTATTTACACATGTTAAAACTTTTAATGATAAATTAAGATTAAATAGTAATCATATTATAGATAATAAATTTTGGATGACACTCTCTTCTGTAGCTTCAAATGTAAATAAATTGTGTGATGAAAATATATTTGTTTTTATTCATCTATGATATTAAATCTTACAGAAGTCCTCCTATTGATTATTTGATTAAATGTCAGTAACATAATTGCCTTTACATTTATTCAGAACAAACATTAATGCAAGGCTTAACAGCATGTGTATTGTTACAATAAAGCTAAATTGGATCCTTCAATATCATCAGTGTTTTGGGAGCATGGATGTTTATTTCATCATGTTTTCAATCCTAATGAGATAAATATATTTTGCAGTGAATGCAAGGATATAAAGCATAAAATTAAAGAGGTTTTATTTCTTAATAATGTTACTTTTGTGATAAATAGAAAATCTAATAGCGTTCATTTGAGTACCATTAGAAATATATCAATTAGAGTAGTAAATGGTAACTTCAGTGTATTTAGTTGATGTATATAACAGTTTTTTATAACTTCTGCTTTTGACACAGGTACTCAGCAGCTAAAATGCATTTAGGTTATATACTTTATTAACTACTGTTTATCTCTGTTTTTCTGAAATATTTATTGTGTTTATATCTATTTCATTTTATTTTATTTTTTGTGCTAGTTGTTTTTTTAAGTTTTTTGTAATTACTTTTTGTAGTTCATATGTCTGAAATTGTAATTGTGGCCATGACTCAAGTTCTTCTGTTTAAAAGAAAAAGGAATATAAAGATTTATAGAGGTCTTACAGATGATGGCTATTTTTTGCAGCTTATATGCAGTAAGTCCCAATGAAACAGTTGCTAATTCTCCAAACTGCTTGAAACCTATCTTCAAGTCTGTGCATTTGTTATGCAGCAATGTAGTTTGAGAGGTAAGCTATTTGCCACAAAAATTAAAACACTAGTGTAATCGTATCAAGAGAAAAGACATGAAATGTGATAGTGTATTTTGTACTGTAACTTATAATGGAACAAAACAGTAACATTAAATTTTGCTTTAAATTGAGCAAAACGAATACTGAAATATTTTAAATAATTCAAACTGTATACAGCAATGCAACCATGTATCATTAGAACATTTTCAAGTGGTTTTCAAAGATTTCATAATGGCAGAAAGAGCATTGATTTCAATCATAACAATAATAGTATAAAACATATCACATTTCATGTTTAACTCAATGATACAGTCACACTATTACCTTTAAATTTTCATGGTGAATAAAACTAAACTATGTTGTTGCATAACACATGTTAATTTAAAGATGGTGCTGCAAGAAACTTGGAGAGAAAAACCAGTGTCCTTTTTTTTGGAACACACATTGATTACATAAAATAATGCAATGGTTTAGGTAGGAGCTCCAGAGCTCAATGTTTATGGAGCATTTGAAATTTTTATGAACTCCCAAGCAATAGAACCATCCAATTATCTTTATTTAGAATTCAGTTATATGGAAAAATGTATAGTACTAAATTGAAAGAAACAATGGTCACATGATTGAATTCTTGCTGAGTATGCAAGATAAAAAATGATTGGTTAAATAGAAATTATGGTAGATTTAATACAGGCAGAAATTCATTTAAAATTTACAAGTTCAAATTTGTGAATTTTTAATTTTTTGTTTACTATTTTTTTTAAATTGTGAATTACTGAAATCTAGTGAGGCTAGGATGCAGGATGAGACTGCTGTAATAAAATAATTCTATAATCAGTTGCTCTATAGATCATGTGATGTTTGAACAGCTCTAATAATAGTTTAGTCCAATGAATCTGTTTAAATGATTGAACTGACTTTTTCCTATTAAACTCAGCTAAAATTTAATTTAGGAATTTTCAACATTGAGTCAATTATTTTATTTTTGAATTAAACTTTTCAGAAAAAGATAAAAATAATAATGATGCTATAATTATTATTATTATCACTACTACTAATACTATTAATTTATTAATACCATGTTTAAAGAATTAATATTTAAAAAAAGTCTCTATTGTAATTATTTTGCCCTTTAAAATATATAAAAAAAATAAATAATAAATCTTGAGATTGATATTTATTTATATTGGATTCTAGGTACTGCAGTGGAACATTGAAGAGTAATATTGTTGTTGTGGAACAATTGTAATGTAAGATTTGATTGGTGTGTTATTTTAGTATGATGTCAAACAGTGTGTTACAATAGAATTGATTGGCTAATGCATTAAAACTCTGTTAAAGAGTAATTTAGTTATATATAACTGTGCACACATTTACCTTGAAGTGCAATGTAATGATATGGCTATCATGACTATGATCTTGGTTTAAACGTAGACATAACCGGGATTTGAATCTGGGCTAAATAACCTTGAAAATTTATTTGTCAGACTTCAGATATTTATTAGATAATTAATACATAGATTATTTAAACACTCATCTATTTATTATCAAAAAATGCATTTAACAAGTCTTTGCTAAAAGTTAAACAAGAACAAATAAATGAGCAAACCATCATCACAGGGCTGGTTTCAAACACAGTGAGAACTGATCTTAGAGAGGCCTTTGAATATTTATTAAAAGGTATTTTTAATTGTATATATGCAGAAGTAAAAGATCATGATAATAACAACCACAGCATCAAAAATAAATACATCAGAAACTAAAATCACACAAATTCAGGCACATCAATTAATGTTCAGAGCCACTTTTGAACAACATCAAGTAAACATTTATTTTAAGTAAAAATATCAGTATATCTAAAAACATTATTATACTTGGGATCATTCTATATATTAGAGAAAAGTTTTCATAAATTTTATCATATAACAAATTATCTAAATAAAAGATTACAGAATTATACATCTAAAATACAGTATTATGATTAAAAACAGTTAAGTACCTTCTATTACCTGATTATTTAAGTAGGTTGAGTTTTTTATGTAGACAAATAAAACTTATTACTTTGTCTAACATATTTCTATGGAACTTGAATAAAAATTCTGGCGCCAATGTTTAATATTTTCAAGTTGAAGGATTTTTTGCTTAGAAGTAGATCACATGTCTATTATTTTTAATTTTTTCATGTTCAAAATTTTTTTGTAAATATTCATATTCAACTTTAAAAATTAGCCTTTTAATACACACCAAATAAAATTATTTATAAAGGATATTTTTTATAATAAATAGAAGGATTTGAACCTAGGATTCTCAGTCTATATTTATGCTCCATTTAATAACAAACAAGTAATACACACGACCACATGTGAAAAAGATAAACAATACCCAAATCACATATTTCAGGCAGAACCAGAACTCATAAGTTGGGACAGCTCATTATCTCTCACAAATATATACAATCAGTGCTCCACTTATATTAAGATAGAAATTCTTAAACTTTAATGGATAGGCTTCAATCTTCTCACTCTTCCAACAATTCAACCATCCATTTCATTGAAAAACCAATGATGGAAGTCTGAAAGCCCTTGGTGGATTTGATTGTAGTCATACCCATGTAGACATTATATCAATCTAACTGCACATATTATTAGACCATTATGTATCCATTTATATTAATAGAAGAGGGATGGGCTGAAATTATACTATTATGTAATCTATTTCCAAGGCAGTATGTAATTAACCTATTCATTCATTATACTGAAAGTTTTCTGTAATAAATAGAGGGATTTGAACTTAGGATTTTCAGTCTATATTCATCCTCCACTTCATCTTAAACAACTAATACTCATAACCATGCAATGTGATAAATATAAATGATCCCCAATATACATATTTCATGCAGAACCAGCACTCATCGGTTGGACCAGATCATAATCAGTGCTTGGCTTAAGCTGAACACTGATTGTATGATGTGTGGGAAATTATGATCTGTCCATCTGATGAGTGCTGTTCTGCATGACATACATACAATGGGGATCATTTATCATTTTAATATATGTTTTGGTCATGTGTATTGGTTGTTGGAGATAGAGGAGGATAAATATAGACTAAAACTCCTGAGTTCAAATCCCTCTATTTACTACAATAAACATTCAATATAATGAATGAATAGGTCAAGAGATGTTTTATGTATACTATTTTTAACTTTTTAGGATTAGAAACTTTTTTGGTAATTAAAGGGATTATGAAAATAATGGCAAAACCTGTAATATTTGAAAGGAAATCCACATGCATTAAAAATCAATTCCAATATTATGTTTTTAGAATAGAATATTTTACATTAAAATATCTTTTATATTAAGAGAAATAAGAATTTGTATTTCTATTTTAATTTACTGTAAAAGCTTTTCAATTTGTCAAGCATTGGTGGCTTAGCAGTTAGCATAGCTGCCTTCCAAGCAGCTGGCTCGGGTTCGCTTCCTGGTCAACGCATTTGGCATAAGAAAAGAAAAAGCTCTTCAATTTAAGATTTTTTAAAAAAATACTATTATTTTGTGTACTTCACTAAAAACTTACTAATTGGTATCATGCTTGAAATTCCTCAGTCAATAAACCCTATTAGACTGGACAAATAAATAAACAATCCTAAATATTTATTTGTCATACTGCATTGATATAGATTTGTAATACATATACAATTTTTTTGATAAAAGTATTTTAAAAATTGATTACAAAATTTAATCTAAACAAAAAATGAACAAAATATACCCAAAGACATGAGAGAAATGTCTTTTGTTATATGATTACGATTACACCCCTCCACAAAGGGTTAAAAATGGGTAGAAACCAGTTCCTATCTAGTGTAAGAGTGGTGTCATAAAAATTACAATACAGAAATATTATTCATTAAGCCAATAATGAACGACTAATAAAAATTATTAATCTACTTCTGTGAAGTAGTTTGTATCAAAGTTTGTAAGGGCAATAAATTTGACTCTTATCAATTAAACTGTAATAATTGGCTATTTACATGTACTGAAATTAAATAATTTTTGAGTTAAATGATTAAAAACAAATATATTTTAAAACTAATCAGTGTGGTTTATTAATATACATATATTTTTTGTTACAGAAAATAATTTTTTTTATCTTAATTGATTGTAATATTTACTAAGGCAATAAACCTAAAGCATGTGCGGTTGAAAATGCGAAGGTAGGGACCTCTACAGGTCTTAACCACAAGCTTACTCATTGGAAGAAAAGAGGGGAACCCCTTCTTTTACTTCAACCTACTTTTTATATAAATAGGTGAAGCTGAAGCGATTAGATCTGAGAGCGTGATCAAGTCCACAATTCCTATTATACATTAGTACTTGCGAAATCTTTCGATTTACAGCGAGTCAATGGAAAGATCTTATAGTTAGAAATCTATTAATTGATTGTTTAAAAGGAAAATTGTTAAAGATAAATTTGAGATTAAAAATAATTTTTTTAAAGTGCTAATTAGAAGTAGTTCTAGGAAAAAAAAATTGTTATCAAAAATGTACTTTGTAAAAGGTAAAATAATGTTTTTTAAAAGTGAAATAATTTTTGTTATAGTATTTGTATTTTTTTTTTGAAACATTAACATCTTCCCCCTATCCTTTTTTTTTTTTTATATATATAGATATAGTTCATTTGTACTAGGGTTATCTATTTGGAGAAACGATTGTAAAAGACCGTTAAAAATGATTAAAATGTTGAGAATTTTCAATACATTATTTTTTCATTCAATAAGCAATAATTGTTTTGTTTTTTTTTAAAGAAAAAAGTGATTGAAATCTTATATAGAAGAAAATTATATACAAATATTTTTCACATTATAAATACTCAATATTTACCCGTGTTAATAAAAGAAATCACAATAGATAAGAGCTGAATATAGATTGAGCAGCAGTAGAAATTGTAACAGTTGAAGATGAGATAAGTTCTATTATTTTATCTTATAAATAAAAGTTTATGTATGGAGATCATGTATTGGTAAACATATTATTTCTGCAATAAGAAGAAAAGAGGGAAGCATTATTAAAAAGAGATATGATATCATGAAATGTGGAATAATGATATAAAGAATTATATTGTAATAAAAATCAATAAAATATAGTATTTACCTACAACTTCTTGTCTTGCATTGTTAGCCGAGAGGTATCGCAACCGCCATGCAAGCAAGTAGTTGGTTGCAGACGGGTGTGGGTTCGCGTCCCGGCAGATGCTATGACATATGAAAAAAAAAAAACTACAATATCTTCTGAATTGCTTAAGATTTTAGATGAAGTGAGACATGCAATTAAATCTATAGAAAATCAAAAAGCTTCAGCTAATGATGGAATTGTAATTGATATTTTAAAAGAAGCTTATGAAGAAATAATAAAATTGTTGGCAAAGTTATATACCAAACATCTAAATGACAAAGATGGACCAGATGACTGGAAGAATGCATTAGTAATACTAATATTTAAAAAAGATGGTAAAGAAAACATTAGAAATTACAGTCCTATCAATCTTTTATTTGTTCTATACAATTTTTTTTATTAAGATAATTATAACATGTTAACAGTGAACTCTGGATTTTAACCAACCAAAAGAACAAGCTGGATTTAAGAGTGATTTAGCATAATGGATCACATCTAAGTATTGAGACAAGTTATAGAAACAACATGTGAATACAAATTGCCACTTCATGACAATTTGTAGACTATAAAAAGGCCTATAATTATATAAAAATTTCTATCATATTTGAAGCATTGTATCATCAAAATATAAAACCAAGTTGTTGTCATCTTCTGAAAAATATTTATCAACTTTTAACAACAGTGATTAGATTACATGATAATTGTATAAAGATTAACATTGAGAATGGTAACAAGGTGATTCTATATCTCCAAAACTATTTACAGCAGTTTTATAAGAAGTATTTTATAAATGGAAACATAACTGAGTAAACAAGAAAAATTATTTAAGTAACCATTTGATCTAATTGTTTTTGCAAATAATGCTTTAGAGCTTCAAAAACTGTTGCAAGAGTTATCAGACGAATGCACAAAAGTAAAACTAAAGATAAATCTTAAAAGGAATGGTTGTTTTCTAAAGAAAAAAATAAAAATTGATAACAATGAATTGAAAAAAATTAACAACTGCAAATACCTTGGTCAGATTATTAACACAGATGGAAATATAATGGCTGAAAGTAGTCATAGAACTAAAATTGGATAAAACAGCTTTGTTAGAGATAATCATATTGAAGAAAATATGCCTATGTTTGAAAATGAAGATTGTTAATAAATGTGCTTTATTGGTATTTACTAATGGATTAAGATTTGAACATTTGAAAGAAGTGCAAAACAATCTTCAGATGATTCAACAAAGTATGGCAAGATGTGTTTTAGAAATTACAAGAACGAATGAAAAATGAAATACATGGATGAGAGAACAAACAATATCATTGATATTATTCAAACAATTAAGAGACTGAAATGGAGCTAAACTGGACATATTTATAGAAAGGGATGCTAAATGATCAACAATTGAAATCTGAAGTATTAAGCTGGATTCTAAGAAATTTTAAAATACCTAGGAAGAGATTACATGTGAGATGGATGGATGATGTAAGAATTTTCTGGTGTGTTTGGAGGAGAAACACTAGAGAGATAGACGTTTATTATGCAATAAATCAATAATAGCTGAAAATGATTATGATGATATAAAAGACAAGATAAATTTTGTTAAAATTATATTTAGTTCCTCTTGAGTAAGTACTATATGATACAAATCTCTTCTTGCAACTATCAAATATTTGTGGGTATGTATTCTTAATAAATATTTCAAATTTATTTTTAACATAAGTACTACCATATTGACAAGTTCCCATAAATTCTTTAAATTCAACTGTTATTTCTTCTATTCCATTATATAAAATATCAACTTAATACTTGCATCTGCCTTAGTTTTCATAGATTCATCTTCCACATTATTATTTTGAGATTTTTTAGTCTTAACTTTCAAATCATTAGAATTAGTTTTAGACTCTTCAAATCTAACCTTACGAATAGTTTCTGTCCATTCTTTACTTAATTTTATTTTAATGCTATAAACTTCTGTTTAAATATGACTATCTGTACCTTCATTTTAAAATTGTTGTTTACCTTTTCTAGTTTACTAATCTTCTTTATGACCTCTTTGTAATCTTTTTGAGTTATGCTAATTTTACTATCTAAATCCTTGAATCCTTTTTCAAATCTTTCATGTGCCTAGTCTAACTTGTTTTCAAATTTCTTTAACTCAGCCTTTAATTCTTTAAATCTCAGGTCATATTTTTCATCAGATTGTTTCAATTTAATATCTAAATTCATATTTAAATTCATCGGAATCTCGCATTAGATGCATTGAATTTGCATTTAAATTCATCTTTTAATTCTCTAAAATTTGTATCAGGATCTATTTTTTATATATGGGTGGAAGATGATGATCTGGACCAAGTGATGAGTGCTGGTTCAGCATAAAATATGTATATTGGAGATCATTTATCTTTTTTACATGGGAGCTTGTAAGTCTGGGTTCAAATCCTCTATAATTACATTTAAACTCTAGGGATATAAAGTATACCTGTATTTAAATATTATAAACTAAAAAGTAGAAAATAACATAAAACTTAAGAAACATTTTTATTCACATAAAAGTCTAAAAATATTTTTAAATATGAACTCCATATGCATTTATTTTCAAGAATACTATGAAAGCTGAAAAGTATTTATTTTTTTATTTATAGCACTTTTACTATGAATAAAAGTACTTCATTTTTTTAATATGTATTTTATTTCTTTTAATATTTGAAATAGCAATAAACAAATTAAAATGAAAATTGCAACAACAAAATAGATGTTAATTAAGGATAAAGGATAATTATATGAGTAAATGAAGCTAAGTCTAAAAATGAGGTTTATTAATGTTATGTTGAACATAAGCTTTAAGTGGACCCACAACATGAGTAGGGAAAAAAGGAATGATGTAAGTAAAGAAAAATTATACCTTGGAAGAATGCAGTTAATATGTAGAAGCTGAAATGGTAATAATAGAAGATTATTAAATAAGTGACAAAGCCTCCATACAATAGTGCTACTCAATGCAAGCCATAGTAATCAATAGATGCAAGAAGATTTGTGCATAAAATTCTTATCTAGTGCCTATTCATCCAATATCTCTAGACTAGAAGTTAGATTGTGGTGATATTGGATGAGAAGGACTAGATAAGGGAATTTGTGCATAAACTTTCTTGCTTGCATTGATTATTATGGTTTGCAGTGGGTACTTTATGAAAAGTTTGTAACTGTTTTCACAGTTTATTTGAGCATAGGAAATAGTGATCATGTGATGTTGAATGGTTAATAATTAAATGAGGAAATCAAATTATAAAAGAAAAAGTTATTATGCATTAATTTAAAGATGGAACAATTTTGAAGAACATCTTGAAAAGAACGATAAAATATTGCTATATTGATTGTTACAATTACAAATATGACATCAATTACATATCTATTTGGAGCAATGTAGATTCAACCTTCTTCCATGTTGCTCTTGTGATACAGCTAGGAACAGGAAAGAAAAATAAAATAAAATAAACAGTTGATAGTTGAATATAAAAACAGTACCTTCATGTAAGTTGGCAGATAATCAATTGTGTATGCAAAATCTTTTCAAATTAAACAATATTCTGTGTTACATTTCTGAAAGTTGAAAGTATATATTTTTTGAACATAATATGATTTCAGCAAGCATATTTTATTTTTATTAATTACCAACATTCTAATAATGCTTATTAAAAAAAAAAAAAATCCAGGGTATATCCCCCCCCAGCACATTTATGCTATTAAGTAAAATTCCAAATGATAGTGCTTAATAAATCCCAGTCCACTGCTATCCTAGCTTAAGACTTTCATTAAGAAAGCTGTGCTTTGGAATTTGGAGGGCAACTGCGTCTATTTGCTGTTGAACAACATTGCATATATATATATATATGAAATGTAAAATTACATATTCATGTATATTTGTATTCATGTGTTTGTATTGTTTTTGTTATAGTTCTTAAAAAACTGCAGGGGCAATCGAAACCATCAATAATGGGTTGTAAAAAGCATTGTGTAAGAAATAAAGAACATAAATGATATTAATGTTATATTGTTTAAGCTGGTGTCGGTAATATTTAATTGGCTACGTTTTTGTTGTAATATTGTTTGGAATTTTTATTTTTACATCAACGCGCTTTTAGTTTCTTAAATCTTATTTTTAAAAGATCTGTAAATATAACTGACTATAAATTTCTACAGTGTGACGCTCAGAATTCATATGCTCTTTATATATATTTGTATGTGCTTAAATTCAGTAATGAAAGGCAGGTTGGGGTTAACTTGGTAACGGATTAAAATTTGATTTTTGCTTATGGTAGTTTATTCTTGCTTGCTACCCAGTTAACGCTGATTATTTTACTATCTCAAATTTAGTTACATCAATTAATTTATTATTTATATAAAATTGCTTTTTAGTTTGTGTAAAAGATACAATTTAAATCTGTATAAATACAATTTGGATTTTATTTAATAAAAACAAAATTTAAATATTTTAGATTGGCATTTGTTTATTTTGATTAATTTATCTCTCTTTGCAAAGTTGAAATTGTATTTTATACACTGATTTACGAGCTCATGAATAAAGTAAGCATTTGTGTGATGTGATGGCTACTGTCTTACGCTGCCATCTTTCGGTTATCAATATTAGTTAATACAATCAAACATTTAATAGGATCATTAATAATTAATAAATATAGCATAAATAATGATTACTTATATTTAAAATGGTCTTCAATCATAGTTAATTTTCATTAAAGAGTTATTATAAAAAAATAATGTAATAAATAATTAAGAAATAAAGATAATTGCCAAAAAACTGATAAAAATGCATCTTGTCTATGATTATATCTTTCAATAAATCCAGCATAGTAGCAGTAAAAAGAAAAAGGAAAAAAAAAATTGTTTAATATTATTATTATTATTTTTTTTCATATGTCATAGCATCGGCCGAGACGCGAACTCACAACCGTCTGCAACCAACTACTTGCTTGCATGGCGGCTACGATACCTCTCGGCTAACAACGCAAGACAAATAATATTATTATTTTATCTAGAAACTTTAGAAATTTTGCTGCGTTCTTATCTATCTATCTATCTGTCTGTCTGTCTGTTCTGCCTGCATATCTATCTATCTATCTGTCTATCTATCTGTCTTCTATCTCTTCTTCTCTTCTTTCTCTTCATCTTCTTCTCTTCTCTTCTTCATCATCTACTCCTTCTCTCTTCTTCTTCTATTATCTATCTATCTATCATCTATCTATCTATCTATCTATCTATCTATCATCTATCTATCTATCATCTATCTATCTATCTATCTATCTATCTATCTATCTATCTTCTATCTATCTATCTATCTATCTATCTATCTATCTATCTATCTATCTATCTATCTATCTATCTATCTATCTATCTATCTATCTATCTATCTATCTATCTATCTATCTATCTATCTATCTATCTATCTATCTATCTATCTATCATCTATCTATCTATCTTCTATCTTCTTCTTCTATCTCTATCTATCTATCTATCTATCTATCTATCTTTTATCTATTATCTATCTATCTTCTTCTTTTCTTTTTATCTATCTATCTATCTATTTCTTCTATCTATCTATTTTATTATTATCTATTATCTATCTATCTATCTATCTATCTATTATCTATCTATTATTATTATCTATTATCTATCTATTATTATCTATCTATCTATTATCTATTATTATTATCTATCTATTATTATTTTATTATTATCTATCTATCTACCTACCTACCTACCTACCTACCTACCTATCTACCTATCTACCTAATAATTTACCTACTTACCTATCTATTTAAAAATGTACCTCTCTATCTCTGTTTATTTATCTATTTGATTATCTGTTTACTGTCTATCTATCTTTTTATCTATCTATCTAAAATTTACTTCTCAATATCTATTTGATTGTTTGCTAATATCTATCCATTTATGTATCTACCTAATCGTCATCCATTTATCCATCATTTTACTATCTAAACAGTTATCCATTTATCTAGGTAACTGTCTAAAAATTTTCTATCTCTGTTTATTTATTTATTTGTCTGTCTTTTTGTTACGTATCTGCTTTTGTCTGTCTGTTTGCTATCTACTTGTTTATTGATTTATCAATCCATCCTTCCATTCTTTTATCGATCTATCTATCTGTCTGTCTGTCTATTCATTCTTTTTTTAGTCATTCATCACTACTAAAAAAATATTAATATTTAATTTTTATCATTATATTTTTAAAAGATTTTTGTTATTATTGGACTAAAGTTTATAATTATTGTTAAAGCTGAAATTACAAAGATACTTAAAAAATTTGTCTGAAACATAAAAACAAAATGAAAGTAAATCAAACACTCCGAAATCATATAAATATAATGCAGAATACATAAATAAACATATAATATTTTTTCAAACTTTAAATTAAAAAAAAAATGTTTTTTTCAAATTTAAATAGAGAAATATCATTATCGTTACAAAAAAGAAAACTTACAAAAATTATAAATAATGGAATGGTGTGATTATTTAGGAGTTTATAAAAAGTTTGAGCGCCAGAAGTGACAGAAATGGAATCCGTCCGCGGAGAATTTTTGTTCATATTAAAGTAGTTCAATAATAAACATATTTAAAAAAGAAGAAAAAAGAGGGGATACAAATTACACATTAATATTTTTGAGGCAGAGCTAAGTTTGAATCTAAAGGAATAAACAATTATTGGAATATTTTCATTACAGATTTAAGAGATTACTAATTAAGCCTAAATGAAAGTAATAAATGTGAATGTATATATATACAAGACCGTGTTGTGAGATTGTCATACGGGTGTGACATTTTTTGCCTCCATTCCCAATAATTAGGACAATTTATTACAAAAAAAGATAAAAACATATAAAAAGATTAAATATATTCTAACCCAGTAATTTTATTTATTTTATTTTATTTTATTTATTTGCACCCATGACACTAATTTTTCAGGTTGTTGTTAAGGCAACCAAAATAAAGCGACATATCCATTAATTTTCCAATATGATCTAAAATACCTTTCATATAATACAATTGTACATTCAATTCTCTTAAGCCATGCCACGATTGTAATAACAACAATAATTGATCACTTATTAATTTAAAGAATAATTATAATAATATTAATCTCAGGGTTCTTTGTTTCATGTAAGGAAATGCTCGGCAGTATTGTGTTGTCGCATATGACTGGCATTCTGGTCGGCTATAGGAAACATTTATTTTACTTAAATTCAATGTGTCTTCATCTCTCATATCAACTGCTATATTATTTAAAGAGATGATAATTCTATTCAATAATGACGTATAATTTTGAATAACACAGCCCTTTTTTTTTTTTTTAGAATCTCAGTCAGAATAATAAAAAGACAAGGGTGCTTTTTGTGTCCTTCCATCATCCATGACAACACAATAATATAACTAAGATTTATTACTTAGACAATTTAACTAAATGGGAATGGAATAATGTGCAACCAAAGTTAATGGTTTGGGAATAAATTCATTTTTTTTTTTTTTTATACAAAGGTGAATGTTTAGTCTTAAGTTTTCAACTCCATAAATAATTATCATTAAACTAAAATATAATGACATATTCCGATCTGCTTAACTTTATTTATCTGGTATATTAAGTTTTTAAGAATTTGGAATGATTTCGGACTCAAGAAAAGGTTTTGCAAATATTGTGCAAACACTTATATTTAGCATATAAAAACAAAAAAAATGAATCTACAACAAATTTTAACAAGACTATAATTTATTATTATCACAAAAAAAATATATGAACATTTATTCAATAATCCCATAGTAATACAAAAATATAAAATATAACTGACATTAATCTGTATACTCTTTTGGTTATGGACTAGAGGTTACTACTTCTCCTGTATGCAATCATATGGATTGATTAACTAAAAGTACATTTCATTACCAATACATTGTTTATTAAATTTTGATAACCTTGTAGAAGCTTTTATTCAAAATTATTGACTAACTATTTTTTTGTTCATTTTTTTTTTTTTTTTAAATGATTAATCCAATCATATGCAATACGCAAAATATTAAATTTATTTCTAATACATTTACTTTATTTATGGTCTTTAATGGGATAACCTATTCTAATTATAGGCCAGCTATCAGAAGTTACACTTACCATCTTACATTTAACTTAATGCTAACTTAAGTTATGATACAAATTTTATTCATACGTATAATTTTAAATATGAGTATTATTTAATTACTAACCAGAATTAAATATTGCATTTGAATATTCCTTCAGTAAATAAGCGTTTTAAAACTACGCAATTTTAATTACTTTCTCCATTGATTTACTTGTCAAATACTAGCAATATTTAGCAGCACAATACAGATATTGATCTTAGTTACTAACGCACTATTTATACTAAAGTGGATCTTGAGGAACTAACACCTCCAATATAACCTTTATCTTGCCCGAACTTTCAAAATTAAGCACAATAATCAACACCTTCCATGGTGGAGCTATCTTTATTTTCACATGAGGAATATGGAATAACCACGAAGGTCTGTAAAGTAATCTACTACATTAAAATATTTTGGTGGTTTCTTGCCTCTTACTTGGGCATACAATGAACACACACCAAATACAATCCTCTCCTGGGATTTAAACGAATGAAGCATACTAAATGCTAGATAAATTCTTGATCGTCCTATCTATGAGAATCGATCACTTGGGCTATAAACATACCCGAACATTATATTTAAAATCTTCCTCTCATGGAAAACAAAGCTTTTGGGGAGATCATTTTTCATCCCACAAAATAAATACATTATAATTATTACCTATGCGAATATTAAGCATATACCAATGCTATATCTGGGCAGGATAAGTAAATACACTGATTATAATAAACTTATGTTACCGTGTATACTTTGATCAACATCTGAAATCAATGGACATCATAGAATAAAAGTATAATAATTTTAATTTTAATAAAGGAACATTCAAAAATAGTTGGTAGCATACTATCTTAAACTAAATAAAGTGGATGTGTTATTTAAGAATAATTAGGAATAACTTCCTCAATTAATACAGTATAAATTCGTTTCAAAACTTTAACAAGAAATATTTTGTTATAGCATTTTTTTTTTTTTTAGTTACTTCTGATAATTTTCAATATTTATTTTACCCCTTAAATATCTAAATATTTTTCTTTTACGTATCTAACATACAAAATTTCTACCTACAATTGTATGTAATAATTAAAACATATTTTATAGATTTTTTTTCTTTCGTGTTAAATATCAACTTAACCTATAATAATTATATTAAAACATACCTTTGTCATTACAAGGCTATTAAATATCACTTGACCATACAGACTTTAATCTATGTGATATAACAAAAAATACATATCATTTATAACTTAGTTTTAAACAATCATTAATTAACAAGTGCATATTCTCTCATTAGAAAATGTTTTTCTGTTGAGCAATTGGTCCAGGTGAAGAGCTTTATCCAGTCGTATTTCATGAAGCAAGTTTAAAAACAATAAACGCATGGTATTATTTCCTTTAAATAAAAGTTTTCTCTTATTTTGTGCGTTTAATAAATTAGGTAAAGAAAAATATAGCAGAATTGAAGATTAATTCTTACTTGAATTAAACTACTACAATTTTGGGATCCAAGAAAAAAAATAGACTTCTAATATAGACGAATATTTGACTATAGACGATAAACATACACAATATTTTTTTTTTATTGACGATACGTATACTTATTAGCTAGCTTACTTATGGACGAAAATGCGCAATTTTCCGAGAGATTATTATGATAATAACTGCAGTCAATTTACGTGTACATGAAGTTTTAATAATTCCAACTGATGTATAATATAATATATCATTTATTTTTATCATTAAGTCACTAAGATATTTGGTTTTGTTCATACTTTAGGAATTATAAATTTTTTTAACGGTAACTTCTCCGTAAGAATGCCCCTATATAACTTTTCCTATATTTACTCTGAGAAAGTTTATATTTTTTTATATATTTTTTTAAAAAAATATACAGGTGCATAATTTAATCTTATTTATCATTATTATTATTTCCAGACAATTCTTGGTGAATAAAACATATTTTAACGTATGTAACTACATTACTTGTAAAGGCAGACAATATTGAGAAAGAGCGCGAAAATGTTTCTAGTTGATTTTCCTTGGTTTCAAAATATTTCTTTCAATTATTATTTTTTTTCTTTCTATACCAAGAAAATATCAATAAATGACATAAAGTTAATAAATAATTAATCTTTTCTTGGAAATCGCTTCTTTTCCTTAATTTAGATATAATATAATTTTTCGTGACTCTTTTAGTTACATCTGTCATTTTTGAACTTTAGCGTGAGACAATAAATTTTTAAGTATAAAAGGTCTTTAAATAGGTAGATGGCAAAGAAAATCAGGATATCTTATCAAAAAATTTTAGCCACACATTATATTATTAAAATTTTACTTTGATTACATTTATTTCTGCAAAATAAAATGAAAAAATTGAGTTACCAAATTTCAGCACTGTTCCTTCCTTGAAAACTAAAAGCAGACTATATTTTTTTTCAAAAAAAAAAATGATCTTGATTATGAAATTGGTTGTTTCGTTTTGTTGTTGTTTTTTTTTTTTTTTTACTTTAGCGACCTCTTCCAGAAAAATAATCATTTGATTATAACATAAACAAAAGAAAGGAAAAACCTATTACAATCATATAGTTTTAGTATTATTTACCTGGATTACAAAGTAATTTGACAATATAAAAAATAATAATAAATACATTAAATTAACAATCAGTGATGTATAATTCTTTAAACATTATATTTTTTTCTTTTTTTTTTTTTAATTTTTTTTTTTTTTACAAAAAGAAATTACCAGAAGTTATTGTGCTTTATGATAAGACACTCATCCACTCCCCTCTACCCATCCAAAATCAATTACTGTTTAGCTTTTATACCATATTAATTTGCTCTAATTATTAATATCTCAATTAAATTATTCATGTTCTCTCTTTAAAAATGACATTGAGTTATTAAATCTATTAGTTATTCACCCAAAACATGCCAAAGTGAGTGAATAGCATACTTTATTAATCAATTATTACTATTGTTATTTTATCTTTTTATTTCTTTAAAGAATAGCATTGTTTTCCTGCAGAAATAATGCCAAGTAAACCAAGTGTCAATAACACTAGGTTACAATTCTCCCACCGTTATAATAAATAAAAAATAAAATAATATATGCATTTTTAACACTTCTTATGGTATTACTAAGTTTATATCCTACTTCTTTCTTATGTCAATAAATACAGTTTAAAGGATTTAATTTTGCTTGGGATATGGTAGTAAGCTTCGGGCATTATAGGTACCTCTTGTTCCATCAGGGGTTGAGACCAAAAAGGCATTCTCACCCACTTGTTTCACAATTTCATAGGGGCCTTCATAAAGATACATGAATTTTCTAAACATATGTTTCCGGAGATTACTCACATGGGGAGTTCTAATTAAAACAAAATCATGGACTTTAAAAGGATGTGGACTGGTTTTGGAATAACGAGTGCGTTTATCACCCATCTTTTTAAGGTTAATTCTGGCCAGTGCTTGGTCATGTTCTACATTATGCTGTTCCCCATATGTTTAAAAATAGGGCCCCGAAGTGAGGAACATTCCTGCGAGGTCCTTTTTAATTTAATGCCCCGCTACTTTTACTACCTTTTATATTTTTCTTTGGTATTGTTGGGATACCACTAGTAGAAGGCTGATTCTCATTCAGAATTCTACTCTTAACTGTTGGCCTACTGAGGTGGCTATTCTGTCTACCATAGGGATTCGTCCTATAATATCCTTTTTCTCTAACTAACTTCCTCCTTCCCATATGTGACCTATCTGTGAAATTGATATTACTCACCATCGGATGGGTGTCTCTATTTACCCTAATTCTATTATCAATATTCCTATCGCTGGTCTCTAACGAATCTAAAATTTCTACTACCTCTTCTATGGTATGTCTGTCAGCAGCAATCAAGATCTGCTCTATATGCCTCGGCAGATTATGGCGAATTATTCGCACAATTTGTGTCTCAGATAAAGGATAAGCTGTCAAGGTTTTCAATTTGACGGCCTGACTCCTGAAAAACTGAGTATAACTACCCTTATTTACATGATATCTTTCCTGAGATATCTGATATCTCAGGTTATCTTGGCGGTCTTCCCCCAAAAACTGGCTAACATAAGATATTTGAAGTCTCCATATGTTTCTGGTTTAATAAATAATGATTGCCACCAGTCTTTAGATGCTGCACACAAATGGTTAGCGGCAATAGCAATCTTTTCTATCTCAGATAAATGACATAAGGTGAATAACTCCTCCAGATTCTGGAGATACTCGTGTGGATTCTCCAGATATTCACCTCTAAAAAATTTTATTTTTAAGAATTTTAAGGCCATGGAGCTATTACTTTCTGGCTCTAGCATGACTTTACTTCTAGCCTCATTTAATGGATCGTATATTGATTCTACTGGATTAATTACCGTATGTAACTCAGATATTACTTGGTTATTATGACCATTATTTGTTTCCTTTACTTGAGTTTCAGATAAACCTTTACTTTGAACAACTTTTTTACTTTTTGTAAAATTATCCCTATTATAGTCTATAGCTTGCATTCGACTCTCTAATTCTAACTTATAGTTCTGCCATTCACAGTCTATTCTCTTTGAACTATCTTTTAGGCCTACATTTAAGTGTTTAATCTGTTGTTCCAATTGGTTAATAGTTTCATCTTTATCTATCCCGAATTTATCTTCTAACCTTTGATAGACTTTACTCTCACACTGAGTCATTAATTCCCCTATTTCATCTTGGAGATTATTATGTAATAGCTGTGCATTACTCTTTATTATATCATTAAAATTTTCTACTCTTCCCATAACTTGACTTAGCTCACTTTCTAGATTTTGATTAATCTCACATTGGGTCAACTCTTGAGTTTCTAGTTTAGCTATTAATCTGGTAATCTGGCTCTGACATCCTTTCACTACATTGTCAGGTGCTAGAGTTATATTTTTAACTTCCTCTTTCAAATTACTGACTTCACTTCTAGCACTGTCTAATTCTCCCTTAATAGATTCAACTCTATCCTGAACTTCTCTTTGAAATACTACTGTTTCCTTTTGATAATTTCTTATTTCCTGTACTTCATTGTTTAATACAATATATTGACTTTTAAAGTCCTGCTGGATAGCCTCAATCATATTTTCTGCCCTTTCAGAATTTGTTTCGATCTCTTTCCTTATTCTTATTTCCAGCTTTTCAGAGGCCAATTTTGATTCTTCTACATGATTTCTCAAATCTTCCCTTAAGTCCTTTATCTCCTGTACTTGATTTTGAGATGTCTCTTTGATCTCCTGCATTTGATTCTCTAATTTAATATTTAAATTTTGTATCTGACTTTTTAATTCACTTTCTAATTTACTATTTGAGTTTTGGATCTGACTTTTTAATTCACTATTTGATTGTTCTAATTTACTATTTGAGTTTTGGATCTGACTTTTTAATTCACTATTTGAGTTTTGTATCTGACTTTTTAATTCACTATTTGATTGTTCTAATTTACTATTTGAGTTTTGGATCTGACTTTTTAATTCACTTTTTAATTCACTATTTGAGTTTTGTATCTGACTTTTTAATTCACTATTTGATTTTTCTAGTGTTTTCAAGAATTCCTCCAATGTATTTCTCATTAATTGATCTGGCTCATTTTCATGTTTTCCCTTTATTATTGTGGCTTCTTCTGGGTTAGCTATATCCAAATCTTCCCCTTCCTCTTTTAATTGTACACTAAAATATGGAGTCTGTGTATCAGGGGATTGTAACTCTTGGGATCCTCCCAAATCCTCAGAAATACTATGATTATCTTTGTTTTCACTCATATTAAAATTCTAACTCTTTTAGTATTTAACAGTACTGAAATATTAGCAATGAACTATTAATAAATTTATCGATAAGAAATGATTGACAAGACATCCTGCCTCCATGCCTCTCCTACCAAAAACGATCTACACCAAAAACTATGCTCTGACATTTAATATCCCTAAAGCTCCAACATTAACTACTAAATATGTTTTTTTTTTTCACATGCTTCTTGGTCCATATAAATATCATTAGATATTATGTAATATAGCATAAGTGCCAATCACAAGACCAGACAAACAGATCATCATAAATGATAAAATCATTACAGTGTTTTATGGAATTGCCTACAGACCACAACATCATAAACTGACAACTTAATTATTTATTTTTCAGTGGCAAAAGATTAGATCATATAAGAGATATTCACATAATATCTTATGGCTAAAACAATTCATTATTGGCAAATATTTTTAATCAATGAATAACTAATCCATTCAAGTGCAAACAATATTAATATTGACTTCTAGAAAAGTTTACTAAATTCCTCGTGGCCAGCTATAGCCATCGATGGCCCCTGTAGTTGGGCGCCATTTCTAACCCAGTAATTTTATTTATTTTATTTTATTTTATTTATTTGCACCCATGACACTAATTTTTCAGGTTGTTGTTAAGGCAACCAAAATAAAGCAACATATCCATTAATTTTCCAATATGATCTAAAATACCTTTCATATAATACAATTGTACATTCAATTCTCTTAAGCCATGCCACGATTGTAATAACAACAATAATTGATCACTTATTAATTTAAAGAATAATTATAATAATATTAATCTCAGGGTTCTTTGTTTCATGTAAGGAAATGCTCGGCAGTATTGTGTTGTCGCATATGACTGGCATTCTGGTCGGCTATAGGAAACATTTATTTTACTTAAATTCAATGTGTCTTCATCTCTCATATCAACTGCTATATTATTTAAAGAGATGATAATTCTATTCAATAATGACGTATAATTTTGAATAACACAGCCCTTTTTTTTTTTAGAATCTCAGTCAGAATAATAAAAAGACAAGGGTGCTTTTTGTGTCCTTCCATCATCCATGACAACACAATAATATAACTAAGATTTATTACTTAGACAATTTAACTAAATGGGAATGGAATAATGTGCAACCAAAGTTAATGGTTTGGGAATAAATTCATTTTTTTTTTTATACAAAGGTGAATGTTTAGTCTTAAGTTTTCAACTCCATAAATAATTATCATTAAACTAAAATATAATGACATATTCCGATCTGCTTAACTTTATTTATCTGGTATATTAAGTTTTTAAGAATTTGGAATGATTTCGGACTCAAGAAAAGGTTTTGCAAATATTGTGCAAACACTTATATTTAGCATATAAAAACAAAAAAAATGAATCTACAACAAATTTTAACAAGACTATAATTTATTATTATCACAAAAAAAATATATGAACATTTATTCAATAATCCCATAGTAATACAAAAATATAAAATATAACTGACATTAATCTGTATACTCTTTTGGTTATGGACTAGAGGTTACTACTTCTCCTGTATGCAATCATATGGATTGATTAACTAAAAGTACATTTCATTACCAATACATTGTTTATTAAATTTTGATAACCTTGTAGAAGCTTTTATTCAAAATTATTGACTAACTATTTTTTTGTTTTTTTTTTTTTTTTTTTTAAAATGATTAATCCAATCATATGCAATACGCAAAATATTAAATTTATTTCTAATACATTTACTTTATTTATGGTCTTTAATGGGATAACCTATTCTAATTATAGGCCAGCTATCAGAAGTTACACTTACCATCTTACATTTAACTTAATGCTAACTTAAGTTATGATACAAATTTTATTCATACGTATAATTTTAAATATGAGTATTATTTAATTACTAACCAGAATTAAATATTGCATTTGAATATTCCCTCAGTAAATAAGCATTTTAAAACTACGCAATTTTAATTACTTTCTCCATTGATTTACTTGTCAAATACTAGCAATATTTAGCAGCACAATACAGATATTGATCTTAGTTACTAACGCACTATTTATACTAAAGTGGATCTTGAGGAACTAACACCTCCAATATAACCTTTATCTTGCCCGAACTTTCAAAATTAAGCACAATAATCAACACCTTCCATGGTGGAGCTATCTTTATTTTTACATGAGGAATATGGAATAACCACGAAGGTCTGTAAAGTAATCTACTACATTAAAATATTTTGGTGGTTTCTTGCCTCTTACTTGGGCATACAACGAACACACACCAAATACAATCCTCTCCTGGGATTTAAACGAATGAAACATACTAAATGCTAGATAAATTCTTGATCGTCCTATCTATGAGAATCGATCACTTGGGCTATAAACATACCCGAACATTATATTTAAAATCTTCCTCTCATGGAAAACAAAGCTTTTGGGGAGATCATTTTTTTCATCCCACAAAATAAATACATTATAATTATTACCTATGCGAATATTAAGCATATACCAATGCTATATCTGGGCAGGATAAGTAAATACACTGATTATAATAAACTTATGTTACCGTGTATACTTTGATCAACATCTGAAATCAATGGACATCATAGAATAAAAGTATAATAATTTTAATTTTAATAAAGGAACATTCAAAAATAGTTGGTAGCATACTATCTTAAACTAAATAAAGTGGATGTGTTATTTAAGAATAATTAGGAATAACTTCCTCAATTAATACAGTATAAATTCGTTTCAAAACTTTAACAAGAAATATTTTGTTATAGCATTTTTTTTTTTTTTTAGTTACTTCTGATAATTTTCAATATTTATTTCACCCCTTAAATATCTAAATATTTTTTTTTTACGTATCTAACATACAAAATTTTTACCTACAATTGTATGTAATAATTAAAACATATTTTATAGATTTTTTTTTTTCATGTTAAATATCAACTTAACCTATAATAATTATATTAAAACATACCTTTGTCATTACAAGGCTATTAAATATCACTTGACCATACAGACTTTAATCTATGTGATATAAAAAAAATACATATCATTTATAAGTTAGTTTTAAACAATCATTAATTATCAAGTGCATATTCTCTCATTAGAAAATGTTTTTCTGTTGAGCAATTGGTCCAGGTGAAGAGCTTTATCCAGTCGTATTTCACGAAGCAAGTTTAAAACAATAAACGCATGGTATTATTTCCTTTAAATAAAAGTTTTCTCTTATTTTGTGCGTTTAATAAATTAGGTAAAGAAAAACATAGCAGAATTGAAGATTAATTCTTACTTGAATTAAACTACTACAATTTTGGGATCCAAGAAAAAAAAATAGACTTCTAATATAGACGAATATTTGACTATAGACGATAAACATACATAATTTTTTTTTTTTTTTGACGATACGTATACTTATTAGCTAGCTTACTTATGGACGAAAATGCACAATTTTTCCAAGATTATTATGATAATAACTGCAGTCAATTTACGTGTACATGAAGTTTTAATAATTCAAACTGATGTATAATAGAATATATCATTTATTTTTATCATTAAGTCACTAAGATATTTGGTTTTGTTCATACTTTAGGAATTATAAATTTTTTTAACGGTAACTTCTCCGTAAGAATTCCCCTATATAACTTTTCCTATATTTACTCTGAGAAAGTTTATATATATATATTATATATATATATATTTAAAAAAATATACAGGTGCATAATTTAATCCTATTTATCATTATGATTATTTCCAGACAATTCTTGGTGAATAAAACATATTTTAACGTATGTAACTACATTACTTGTAAAGGCAGACAATATTGAGACCGAGCGCGAAAATGTTTCTAGTTGATTTTCCTTGGTTTCAAAATATTTCTTTCAATTATTATTTTTTTTTTCTTTCTATACCAAGAAAATATCAATAAATGACATAAAGTTCATAAATAATTAATCTTTTCTTGGAAATCGCTTCTTTTCCTTAATTTAGATATAATATAATTTTTCATGACTCTTTTAGTTAATTTTGTCATTTTTAACTTTAGCATGAGACAATAAATTTTTAAGTATAAAAGGTCTTTAAATAGGTAGATGGCAAAGAAAATCAGGATATCTTATCAAAAAATTTTTAGCCACACATTATATTATTAAAATTTTACTTTGATTACATTTATTTCTGCAAAATAAAATGAAAAAATTGAGTTACCAAATTTCAGCACTGTTCCTTCCTTGAAAACTAAAAGCAGACTATATTTTAAAAAAAAAAAGATCTTGATTATGGAATTGGTTGTTTCGTTTTTTTTTTTTTTTTACTTTAGCAACCTCTTCCAGAAAAATAATCATTTGATTATAACATAAACAAAAGAAAGGAAAAACTTATTACAATCATATAGTTTTCAGTATTATTTACCTGGATTACAAAGTAATTTGACAATATAAAAAAAATAATAATAAATACATTAAATTAACAATCAGAGATGTATAATTCTTTAAACATTATTTTTTTTTTCTTTTTTTTTTTTTAATTTTTTTTTTTTTTTTTTACAAAAAGAAATTACCAGAAGTTATTGTGCTTTATGATAAGACACTCATCCACTCCCCTCTACCCATCCAAAATCAATTACTGTTTAGCTTTTATACCATATTAATTTGCTCTAATTATTAATATCTCAATTAAATTATTCATGTTCTCTCTTTAAAAATGACATTGAGTTATTAAATCTATTAGTTATTCACCCAAAAGATGCCAAAGTGAGTGAATAGCATACTTTATTAATCAATTATTACTATTGTTATTTTATCTTTTTATTTCTTTAAAGAATAGCATTGTTTTCCTGCAGAAATAATGCCAAGTAAACCAAGTGTCAATAACACTAGGTTACAATATATATATATTATTCCAATGCTTTTAAATTTCTTCTTCTTGCTTTCATTTAAATAAGAAAATTCTTTTACGATAACGTCCAAAACTAAATGTTTATATATTTCATTTCAAAATGTGACAACCAGAGTAGAAAGAATTAAAAAGTATTAAACACTTACTTTGCCAACTGCTTTCAATACCGAGTACCAGGATCATGGCAACATATTGGAAGTGAATGGTTAATATTCCAGTGATACTCAATGGAACACTAGTATTACACTGATTAACAACGTTATTACATTTACCAATAAACCAAGCCTCTTTCAACTTCCTCTTTCTATCGTTCGACTCATTACACACATAACTGATATTTTTAAGATAAAACTCATGCCCCAAAATACTTTCACAATTTAAAAAAAAAAAGAATTAACCTGCAAATCAATTTTATATTTTTTATATTTTGATAAAAAAGCTGTTGCAATCGCGTTAATACATTAGCCTTTGTTTCACTGTAATAAATAGCATTACAACCAATTTTTCTGCAGGCAATTGAATAAATCATTTCATACCTATTCATTTCTGCCGCACTATTTCATTGAATTATTGATTAGTCTATTTAAACACCAATTATACCTTTTAACTTCATACTTACAGATGGCAGATAAGCCAAAGAAATCCACTTTTTGTCTATTTTATTTTTACAGCCACTTTATTATAAAACAACCTCAAATTGCCTGTGTAATACAGTTTTTTATCCCACGCTTATCAAGTCATCAAGATATCTCTCAATATTCATTTTTCTATCTGCCTCAAATTTACAAAGATACAAATTGCTATATAAAAAAACATTTGATGCAGATAGAAAAAGGAATATTGAGAGATATCTTGATGACTTGATAAGCATGGGATAAAAACTGTATTACAAAGGCAATTGAGGTTGTTTTATAATAAAGTGGATGTAAAAATAAAATAGACAAAAAGTGGATTTCTTTGACTTATGTACCATCTGTAAGTATGAAGTTAAAAGGTACAATTGGTAAAGATTATAATATAGGATTTTGATTTCCTTTGTGTTTAACTAGACTAATAAATAATTCAGTGAATAGTGAAGAAATGAATAGGTATGAAGTGGTTTATTCAATTGCCTGCAGAAAATGCAGAAAAATTAGTTGTGATGCTATTTATTGCAGTGAAACAAAGGCTAATGTATTAATGCAATTGTAACAGCTTTTTGTTTTGGTCCTTGTGCACCTTGTCCAATATGACCATTCGATGGCATGGTTGCTTGCAAAAATAATGAAATGTAACATTACCGGGCCAATAATTTTTTGCTTTCTGTTCTCCAAAATTTTTAAAAATATTTTTAAAAAATTTACAAAACATCATTATTTTATAAATTACATCATACATTTCAGTTTTGCTTTCTGTTCTCTGACAATTTTTAAAAATATTTAAAAAAAATGTATAAAACAACATTATTTTATAAATTACATTTTTAATTACATTATACATTTCAGTGATGAATACAATTTATGAGATCAGACAATACATGCACTCATATGAGCAAACCAAGGTTCTCTGCATGTAGCGCTGGAATGTGCAAGGGGGAGGATCCGATGGTTTGCAGATCTGAAGGATCACACAACATGTACTCATATGAGCAAACCAAGCTTTCAGCACATAGTGCTGGAATGTGCAGGGAGGGGGATCAATACTCTGAACAAGCAAACATTTCAGTGTGTACTACTCTTGTAGCTGGTCTCCTGCAAACATGCCTTTTTGCGTGACTTATGTGAAATGGTTTTGGGATCTACCCTTTTGCAATTTTTTTCACATTCCAAGATGTGTAAGGAAATGCAGTGACAGGCTTATAATTATACATCAGGCAAGTTTTAAGGATCATTACTTAGAATGCATATTAAAACACTTATGGCCAGTTGAATTCCATACACCCTCACATCATATGGTAGCGATCTGTGAAGTGTGCACTATTTCCATAGTGATGCTAAACACATGAATGGGCTGTAATATTTGTGTGCAATACCCTCTAGGCTTGCTAATAGCTAATATGAACAGAACTGTTCTATAGACTGTAATTTAGGTGGTGTAAACAGCATATTTCTGTGCTTTTGCACAGAAACAATGCCATTGCAGCCACATTGGACAAAGAGCACAACTACCTTTTTTATCAAAATCTAAAAAATCTTAAATTGATTTGCAGGTTAATTCTGTTTTTTCAAATTGTGAAAGTATTTGTGGGCATGAGTTTTATCCTAAAAATATCAGTATTATATGTATTGAGTCTAACGATAGAAAGAGGAAGTTGAAAGAGGCTTAGTTTATTGCTAAGTGTAATAACTTTGTTAATCAGTATAATACTAATGTTCTACTGAGCATAACTGGAATATTAACTGCTCAGTTCCAATATGTCACAATGATTCTGATACTCGGTACTGAAAGCACTTGGCAAAATAATATTAGTGTTTAATATTTTTGAATTTTTTCTAACCTGCTTGTCACATTTTATATGTGTACAATAATTTACATTATTTTGACAGAGTTATTGTGTTATTTATTTATAATTCACTTCTTATACATACAAAAGTCAACATGGGTATGACAACACTATTGGCATCAACAAGGATTTTAAGCATTCCATCATCAGATTTTTATAATATGGATGGCTGAAGAGTTAGAGTGGAGAAAATTGAAGATTTGATATCTTAATATAAACTGAGGACTGATTATATATGTGTGTGGGAGATGGTGATCTGGACTAATTGCTGAGTGCTGGTTCAGCAAAAAATTCGTCTAGTGGATATCTTTTTTTTCCACATGTATATGGGCATGTTTATTGGTTATATAAAATGGAGTGGATATCTAAAAGGAGCTGCAAAGTCTTGGTTCAAATCCACTCTAATTACATCTAATAGCCCAATATGTAAATCGCTCTTGTATTATGCTTGAATATAAAGGTTATATGTATTAATTTAGAAAAAGATATTTGTTTTGGAGCAACTGTTAGTGGCTATGATAAAAAAGTATATAAATTATTGTTAAAATTGGAAACAATAGATTTAAATGTGCTTAAAATCAACTTATTATAATTTCAAAAACCGTTTGAGGAGAAAAACTTCCTTCTCATTCAATAGCTTGAAAAAAAACTAATGCTTACTGTGTTATATAATGCTTTTGTTGTAACAAAATATTAGTGACAACAGAATGTTTATTGTTGTTTAAATTATAAATAATTTGATTGATAATATATATTATCATTGTCAACAACTTGCTAAGCAGTGGGCTCATTTAAATAAGAAAGTAAAATAGTAAAATAATTTTTATCTCTATGTTCCTTTAATTCTGCCACCCTAGGTTGTGCAGCCCAGGTAGTTTGTGAAAGGTAGTTTACATACCTTCTATCCCAATATGAAATGGATCTGAATATAAGTTATATAAATATAATGAGATAACTATATTTAGCATAGATGATTGACTGCAGATTAAATCAAATAAGATTTAGATTTGCAGATTAAGTGTCTTTCAGGGTAGGGGGTTAAATAACATTTATTGCTAATTGACATTTATCAATAATTTACTGCTGTCAAAATTTCTATAAAATCAAGAGGTATAAAAAAAATCCACAGAAACAAAAACAAGATAATAAGAGAGGGAAAACAATTAAAGTAGACAAGAAATCCAGCTGTATAATTCTTGTCTGGAACTCCACTCTAGAAGAATTCTTGAATAGGAAGAAGTCTCAGCCATCTATGTGATATATTACAGTCAATATACCAATAACATCTACCAATGTAGATGTAAAATTTGATTTAGAGTTCATTGCAGATCATATGAGCCTATATTATTTTGATAAGCTGTTGGAAATAAGAATACCTAAGCCTGTGAATATATATATATATATATATATATATATATATATATATATATATATATATATATATATATATATATATATATATATATATATATATATGTTGTTATGAATATTTTCACATGTTGCATATATAAAAGATATTTTGCGGGTTCATCCGTGTTAAAATATTTTAAATATTGATATACTGACATTTCGACTTGGTAACACAAGTCATCAACTGAGCGATAAAAAGTAGAAAGACAGTTGTAGAGGCACTACAATCACTGATTTGAAAAAACGTTAAAGTTCCACCAATAGCAAAAATGTTAAATTAAGAATGTTTTTTAAAAAAATCTTTCCAAATAGGAGAAAGTTTGCAAGTATCATCTCGCTTATTGATACAATCTGGCCTTTTAAGTATCTCAATGGCTTCTTTAATTTTGCACTGGTATAGATTATCACATCTGGATATGATTCTGGTACTAGAAAAAGTAATTTTATGACATGAATCTATAGTATGGAGTGAGAGTGCTGATGCTGATGAATGTTGTTTAACTGCATTAGCATGCTCATCTCTCCTAACACTGATGAGACGATTACTCATACCTATGTAAGAAGCCTTACAATTTTCACATGAGATTTGATAAACACCATGAGATTCAAGAGGGATTGAATCCTTAGGCTTGGTTATTATTTTGAGATACTTAAAAGGCCAGATTGTATCAATAAGCGAGATGATACAAGCAAACTTCCTCCTATTTGGAAAGATTTTTTTAAAAAACATTTTTAATTTAACATTTTTGCTATTAGTGGAACTTTAATGTTTTTTCAAATCAGTGATTGTAGCGCCTCTACAACCGTCTTTCTACTTTTTATCACTCAGTTGATGACTTGTGTTACCAAGTCGAAACGTCAGTATATCAATATTTAAAATATTTTAACATGGATGAACCCGCAAAATATGTCTTTTATATATATATATAATATTATGATTCGATGTCTGTATTTTTAAAGCAATATACGTAATTATATAACTGAATATTTGTAAATACAGTAACTAAATAATTAAAAAATTTTTATCCACTTAAGAGCCCTTTCGATTATCCCAGTATGTAATTATATAACTGAATATTTGTAAACACAGTAACTAAATAATTAAAAAAAATTTATCCACTTAGGAGCGCTTTTGATTATCCCAGTAATTTGACACAGATTACTGGGATAATCGAAAGCGCTTCTAAGTGGATAAAATTTTTTAATTATTTAGTTACTGTATTTACAAATATTCAGTTATATAATTACATATATATCACATGATCACTATCTCATACTAGCACAATAATTGTTATTAAACAATTCAAAACAAAACAACACTCTCCATATAGTAGTGCCATCTTGTGCTAACAAAGCAATCAATGGATGCCAGAAGGCTTGTGCATAAAATCCCTATCTAGTGCCTACTCATCCAATATCCCCAGACTAGTTTCTGGCTTGTGGCCTTCATCAGTGAGGAGCCTTGGATCTGAGAGCACTGCACCTAGATCTTAGGATCTAATGCAACCCTCCAGCACCCACCTTTTAACTCTATTTAACTACAAAACTATGAGAATGAAATTGAAAACACTATTAATATTTTCAATCCAAGCTAAATAGCTTATATAGTCATATGGGTCTGAACTCAATTCAGTATCCATACATTTTGGTGTCTTTGGCTCTTTAACAACCATAGCCACCACTATCCTATTAGGCAGGATTGGTGTTAAACCACTAAACATCACATGATCACTATCTCATACTAGCACAATAATTGTTATTAAACAATTCAAAACAAAACAACACTCTCCATATAGTAGTGCCATCTTGTGCTAACAAGAGCAATCAATGGATGCCAGAAGGCTTGTGCATAAAATCCCTATCTAGTGCCTACTCATCCAATATCCCCAGACTAGTTTCTGGCTTGTGGCCTTCATCAGTGAGGAGCCTTGGATCTGAGAGCACTGCACCTAGATCTTAGGATCTAATGCAACCCTCCAGCACCCACCTTTTAACTCTATTTAACTACAAAACTATGAGAATGAAATTGAAAACACTATTACAAGATGGCACTACTATATGGAGAGTGTTGTTTTGTTTTGAATTGTTTAATAACAATTATTGTGCTAGTATGAGATAGTGATCATGTGATGTTTAGTGGTTTAACACCAATCCTGCCTAATAGGATAGTGGTGGCTATGGTTGTTAAAGAGCCAAAGACACCAAAATGTATGGATACTGAATTGAGTTCAGACCCATATGACTATATAAGCTATTGAGCTTGGATTGAAAATATTAATAGTGTTTTCAATTTCATTCTCATAGTTTTGTAGTTAAATAGAGTTAAAAGGTGGGTGCTGGAGGGTTGCATTAGATCCTAAGATCTAGGTGCAGTGCTCTCAGATCCAAGGCTCCTCACTGATGAAGGCCACAAGCCAGAAACTAGTCTGGGGATATTGGATGAGTAGGCACTAGATAGGGATTTTATGCACAAGCCTTCTGGCATCCATTGATTGCTCTTGTTAGCACAAGATGGTACTACTATATGGAGAGTGTTGTTTTGTTTTGAATTGTTTAATAACATTTATTGTGCTAGTATGAGATAGTGATCATGTGATGTTTAGTGGTTTAACACCAATCCTGCCTAATAGGATAGTGGTGGCTATGGTTGTTAAAGAGCCAAAGACACCAAAATGTATGGATACTGAATTGAGTTCAGACCCATATGAATATATAAGCTATTGAGCTTGGATTGAAAATATTAATAGTGTTTTCAATTTCATTCTCATAGTTTTGTAGTTAAATAGAGTTAAAAGGTGGGTGCTGGAGGGTTGCATTAGATCCTAAGATCTAGGTGCAGTGCTCTCAGATCCAAGGCTCCTCACTGATGAAGGCCACAAGCCAGAAACTAGTCTGGGGATATTGGATGAGTAGGCACTAGATAGGGATTTTATGCACAAGCCTTCTGGCATCCATTGATTGCTCTTGTTAGCACAAGATGGCACTACTATATGGAGAGTGTTGTTTTGTTTTGAATTGTTACATATATATATATATAATTGACAGGAAGTAACTGAAGCTTCCAATGAATTATGAGTTATATATGTAAATTAACTCTTCAAAAGTATATAACTTATAGGAAGCTTTAGTTACTTCCTATTCAATTACATATAATTTGAGCCATTTATTATTTACATATATAACTATTATCATGTATATAATGTTGCATTTTCAATTATAAGTATTAAAGTTATTCCATCCACATCTTGGACATCTCCCACTCTGAATAAATACAGTAATAATTATCACTAATCATTTATTCATCTAGAGATTGTCTCTATGCCATATAAATTTTAAACCACAGTTAAAAGAGTAATATAACTGATGTATTTTTAATTTAAACACACACATATACAGATGTAGCATCTTTCTCTGCTCCATGCATAATACATGGTAATATCTTTATAAATATATCAAACAACCTCCACTCTACCACACATTCTTTCAAATCATATGAATAAAGTTATGAAGAAAAGAAAATGTAGATAAAAATGACGTATTAAGAAGAATTGAATAGCTGGAATTCTGTAATATAATTGTGAATTGGTATGGAAAGCTTTAGAAGAGAATAAAAGTTTCTTACATATAAAAGAATATTTTAATATTAGAAGAAGAGTTGTTTCAGAAATAAGAAGAATGAAGTATATCTAAAACCAGGAAAGACATCATTAAGAACATAGAAGAATTCTACAAGAAAGTACATAATGATAAAAAAACACAAACAAAACTATTACAGTTACTAAATATTATGTATTAGCAAGGATTAAAATCTATAAAGACAAGAATAGCTCACAAAAATTGTTTCAACAATAAAATAAAAGATCGGGTCACTACTAAAATGAGGGAGTCATTATGAAATGTGGAAGAGAGTTTTACAAGGAATTATATAGCATAAAAACACAAAATAACCTCAATTATTAGAAAAAATAAGACATGCGATTAAATGTGTGTAGAGGAGGAAAACTCCACAGTAAAATGAAATTATTATTTTAAAAGAAACAGATAAAAAACAAAAAAAAAACAACTGGTGGCACAATTGCTTTCCAAATTTCCACATGATGAAGACACACCAGATGATTGGAAGAATAAAGCAGATATTTCACAGAATCTTTATGAAGATAATTACAACTCATGAACAGCAACTTTGGATTCTAATCAACCAAAAGAACAAGCTCAGTTTAAAAATAATTTACCATAGTGGATAGCATTCAAATATTGAGGGAAGTTATAGAAAGACCAATGAATATTAATTCCCACTATGCTTTGGGTTTTTAGATTATAAAAATGCATCTGATTCTATAAATATTTCAAGACTTATTAAAACTTTAATCCATGAAAATATAAACCAATCAGATAGTCATATTCTGAAATATATCAAAATGTAATAGTAGTGGGAAGATTTGCATGATGTCCCTAATATGATTAACATTGATAAGAATATATGGTAGAATGATTTCATATATCCAAAAATTTTTAAATATTTTTACAAAAAGTGTGTTGTAAATTTAAAGGGAAAATTAAGAAATTAAAGTACATGATGATTTAAATCTTCTAGATTTTGGCAAAGGTGTGGTTGTTTACGCAAATAATGCATCACAACTTCAGAAAATGTTGAAAAAGTTGTAGCATGATAGTAAAAAAAAAAATAGGACTAAAAATGCATACTAAATGACTAAAATTATGTTTCAATAGATTTTCTTAGAAGCAAAAATTAAAATTGATAATAATAAATTAAAAAATAAATAACTCAATAGCTACACATACCTTGGTAAGATTATTAATACAAATAGAAAATAATAGATGGAATTAATCCCTAATATTTAATTTGAATGGAGAGCTTTTGATAGAAATAATTTAAAACTAAGTGTAAATATGTTTGTTCTTGAAAAGGCAGATTTTTAATAATATACAAGACATGGACTATTCGCAATACAAATAATTCAGATCACTCAATGAAGAATGGAAAAAGATGTCTTAGGCATAAGAGGAAGATATCTAAGTGAAATAATTGGGTAAGAAACCAAATAATTATCATTGATATTACTAAAAGAATTAAAAAAATGAAAATGGAATTGTGGTGGGTTAATTGTTAGAAGAGATAATAATAGATGAGTGTTGAACTTTAAATTTGATCCCTAGTGATAGTAAAAGACCCAGAGAGAGACCATGTGTGAAATGAAATAAGGAAATTTTCTAATATGATGTGCAGACTAGACTACAGATTAAAGAAAGTGGAATAATGTAGGATAGATCTTCACTGTACAGTGAGATCGATATTGGTTGAAAATGATAATGATCATATCTAAAGTTATAATAAATTGTTAAAAACATCTTTGTTTAGTCACCCATTAATTTGAGTTTAGTATTTATGTATTGCTTGTGTGCGTTTATGTATTACTATGGATGCAACACGTTTTAATTTTTTTATTATATCTCAAACAGGTATTAATTCGTATTTTTTTTTGTCTCTTTGTATTGAATTTAAAAGCTGTTTTATGTTTTCTTTTATGTCATTTTTCTCACTTAAAATATTTGTTTATTTATTTTTATAATAACATCAGTACGAATCATTTGAGCGTTATTTTTTTTTTTTTAATCTTTTTTCTTTTTTTTTTAATATTCTCAGCACTTTTTTTATATTGTCTTTTGAGTTTATATTTCATTTTAAAATCAAAATTCATAATCTTAAATTAAAACACATTCTTAGTATTATCAATTTATTTTTTCTAAATGCATTGTCATTTTTATTTTTCTCTTTATTTCTTTCCAAGTTTTAAAAAAATTAAATCATTTTAATAAAAATTATCGATCTCTTTTATTTCTATTTTTATTCACTGTATCATTTTCAAGATTAGATTTAAAAATTTATTCGCAGCTGTATGTTAAAATTGGATGAAGTTAATTCCCCAACTTTTGACCAGTCCACCAGGTGCTGTTCAAAAGTAATATTGTCTGTGAACAGAAGGGTTCGTAATCATAGTTTATTTTGACACCTGATATTTTTTCCAATTTCGTTCTAAATTTCGAATATATATATATAACAATTTTAGAAAAACTTTTGTTTAATTTCCTGAAACATTGATAGATTCTAACGGTTAATAATAAAGTCTAATCTTGGATTGGAAAGCTGATAGCATATACACAACACAATTATAGTCTCATAAACGTACGCACTTACCTATATATATATTCATTAAAAACCAATCACATTTAGACAATCCCAAAATCAATAACAATAAACAATTTCAAACTGTTGTCAAGGTCTCCTTTTAACAATATATATATATTGTATTATTCAAACCTTACAAAGACTACAGACCATTCAACAAAGTATGGAGAGATGTATGTTAGGAGATCGAAAACAAAATACATGGGTGACAGAATAAACAGGTGTTATTGATGTCATTGAAAGAATTAAGAGACTGGAGTGAAATTGGCCTGGACATAATGCTAGAAGAGATGATAATAGATGGACAGTTGAAATTTTAATCTGGATTCCAAGAGATTGTAAAAGACCTAGAAAGAGACCACAAGGGAGATGGTTGGATGAAATAAGTGAGTGGAAAAGAGACTAACTTTCGAGAGACCTTTATCCTGCAGTGGATTGATAATGGATAAAATGACGATGATTCAAACATTTATCTCTTTCTCAAAGTCATTTTTTCCCTTTACAAATGTAAATAAATTTCAATTACCATACATGCATTATCAATAATATATAGTTTAAAAAATAATATATATAATCACATGATAACCATCAAAGTTTAAAAGCCAATAGAATATCTGCAATCTGATAAAAGATGTAGATTATCTTGATAAAAGATTGTATATATTCTATTGGTTTATTAAAACCAGTTAGCTGACTATTATGTTTAGGAACCATCTTTGTGTCACCTCTTGGCTGCTGCAAAATCATCATTTTATGTTTGTTCTGTAGAAAATTGCATATTTAAAATTTTAATACCAAAAAAATCTACTTTTAGCAATAATTTTTGAAAAAAATCATTTTTTTATTGCTGACTATTGTTACATAGTACAGCCTTTTTTTCTTATATGAAGCTGATATGCCCGACTGTAAGCTTTGGTTATTGTCCACTAGATGTTTCTGTTAAAGTTAGAAATCAAACCAAAATGTTGTATGCTTTTTTGAATGTAAATAAAATATATTTCTTGTAATTTTTTACATTAATAACTAAGTTTTACATTCATTTATTTAAATGTAAACTTTGATTTGAAAATTTTTAAATTTTAGAAAAAAAATAATCAAGGGAAAGGGAATAACTTTTAACTGCTGCACAAGATAAGTGACACTATTTGCATATCAATGATATTTGATGTTCTAGAAAAATGCAACTATTTTTATAAATATTTAAGTATTTTATGATTACTTTTTACACTATATTGACTACTAAAGTGACTATATTGATGAATAATGTGTCTAGATTTAGATTTTTATTTAAAATATTGAATAGATGAAGAAAAAACAACAAAAATGAATAATCAGAGATCTTAATTTCTAAGACAAAAAAAAATCCCCAGTGATGTCATGTAATGATTGGTTGAAATATAATTCTTTTGTTTTACTGAAGGGTCTTGTTTAGATATTTTCTTCAGTTATTAACATTATTTTAGATTTTTCTTTACATTTTACCAATTTGAATATGAAATAATTCAATTTTTAGAAGCTAAATTAAAACAATTCTGTTTATTGAGGGATACAATTTTTTGAATAGAAGCATACTCCAAATGTAATTGATGAATAACATTATTTCAAACTTTTATGTACTTGACCAATAAAATTAATTCCCTGGTTTTTCAAAGAAATTCATCAGCTGAAGGGTTATAAACTTTGGCTATTTGTCATATTAGCAATTTATGGTTTAATATATATATATATATATTGCAACCAGTTGGGTTACATAACACAATAATATAGTGTGTGTTCATATATATATATGTAAAATAAATGAAAAGTAAAAATAAACGCAACAATAAATTTTGTAGATATTTTACTACATTCACTGAATAAAAAAATAATAGATAAAAGGTTAAATAACTCTGGATTTAAAATAATGTTTTATTATAAAATTAAATAACTGAGTTTAAAATCAAATTTCATTATGAAATTAATATTTTAAAAAGGTCTGATAAATATTATTTGTAATTATGATTTTAAAATTTAAAAGTAAGCATCTTTTCTGATAATTTTTAAAAAATGTCTATTTTTAAAATCTTTAATTAATTTGTAAATTTCTATTATCTAAATAAAAACATGTATGTTGATTAAAAGGAATTAGAGAGATAAAAATAAAATTCTGTTTTCAATCAAGGTGTTGTTATCACCTCAGATGATTTGATAAAAGGGCTGATAAAAATATCAGCAGCAGTCTGGATAGTAGTTTTTGTAAGAACGGGTCAGCTGCAAAGCTGGTTACAATAATTTGTTGCAGTTTGCAGCAGTTGATTTTAGCTGTCCATAGAGTTGGAAGAATAACTACCATGAACTGATGTAGCTGATGGCAGGACAATAGATTCAGGAAATGCCACTATTTTCATTCACAGGAGTTTGAATTCACATGGAGAAAAATGACCCACTTCTTTGTGCTGAAAGTCATAGCCTTAAATGTGGAGAGGACGGTTGCTTGCCTGAAATCTATCAAACCAAGACAGCTGCTTGCCTGGAATAATCCTAGACAGAAAGAGACCAACTATAGAACAACATTTTCCATGAATTATACTTTTTCCTGATGATGACACTCACTAAAACCAAAACCAAGAAAAATCTTCCAGCTTGCCCAGGGAACCCCAGCTTACTGAAGAAGTAATTATATATATGCTGACATATCTAAAGGCAGAGAATACAGATAAACATATACAGCTATGGTGAGTAGGGTTATATATGATAATGAAAATTTAAATAATTTCTTTAGTAAAATGATATTTTGAAAGTGATGCGTGAATTTGTACTTTTCATATTTGTGATTGGTATATAGTTGAGCAGGGTTGCCTGGATGCATTATGTTCATGATGCTCCAAAGTATAGGCTCAGCTTATCCAGACCTAGATGATTGAGCTCCTAGAGAAGTCCAGTAGCATATGTTGCCCCCTTAAGAATAGGCCATGGTCTCATGGATTGACCTTCCATATGCTCCCTAAGACTCACAGGAGATGAGCAGGGCTGGTTCAGTGCCTGATATTTTTTTTCTGGATATTCCTCATGGATGATATCTCTAGGTACAAGAGAGGTAGTGTTTAAAGATGAGATATTTTCTCGTGATGTCATGGGGCATTGTGTACTGGTAGACCATGCTTTGCAGTCTACATACCATGGCATGGGGAGTTGCAGTTCACATATCCACTTTTTCTAGCTCACCTTGCCTACTTCATCAGCATTAACTAATCAAGCAGAACATTTTGAAATTTATATTTTTTTGATTCTATAAAATGATGTTATCTTTCATTTATTAAAAGAATATAAAGTAATTCTGCCTGAATTATGATTAAGAGTCAAGAATAATTCATTGCCCATCTGATTTTAAAAGCAAAGGGGACGTTTTTGAACAATAATCCTCTCAGACATTATTAAAAAAAAATTATATTAAAAAAATTGACTATACTTTTTTTTAAAAAAAAGAAAGAATTAAGAGAAAAAAAAAATTTTAGACTATAAAAGAAATAGGCAATTCTATAATTTAAATTTAAAAGCATTGATAATTAATTAATCAATCAAAAGTGGTCTGTCAAAAAATTGACTCTGTTTTAAAAGAAAAAAAAAGTTAATAGTATTTATTTCTTTTAAGAAACTAATCGATAAAGAGTGGAACTTAGTATAAAATAAGGAAAGCAATTTATACATTTTCAACAAACAATAATTGTGAAAATAACTTTTATTATTATAACAAATATGTAAATTTTATATATATTCAAAATGGAATTTGTAATTGTAAAAATTAAGGTTTTTTTTATTGTTTTGACAAAATTAAATTTATTATGTTAATAATCTGTGACATTCTATATATGTCTTTTAGTAACTTGTATTATTTAAAATATAATTTAAAAGCTTAATCATGTATTATTGTAGAACAAATTAAATATGTTCAGAAATTTCATGCACACACATGTATGTGTGCGTATATCTGTCAATTGTATTGTAAATATCAATACTTGTCAAGTATAACACATATGTAAAATTTAATCATTTTTTGTAATTATTTTACATTAATTGAAATGTATTAATTGTATATTAGAAATTGTGCATCTGTGTGGACATATATATAAATCAGTGTAATAATTTGAATTTGAATAGTAAATATTGTAAATCAATGTAATAACTTTAGTTGTGTATATAATTTTGTATATTATTCAAAATCAGAAGCTTGATTCTGCATATTTTAATATTTATTTTTTTGTTATTAATAAACTTGTAGACAATTGTTAAAAATTGTTTCCATCATCTCTTTGTCATATACAGTAATAGAGCTCATGTTCTCTGAGATAGATTTGAAAACAGGATGAATATGTAAATGGGGATGTATATTTAGTGCTTTTGGGCATCCAGAGATGATTAATCATCATCCTGGTTGGAACAAAAGAGAATACTCTTTAAAGTCCATGCACTATATTTTATTTTTAGCTTAGTCTCATTAGAAGTTAAGTTTATAATTGGCCAATACAAGTGGCCTGAGCAATGACAATGATCAGCTTGTTTTGTATCTCAGTGTTATTGTTTAGATTTTCTGGTTATGTATTTTAATGGATTAGCATTTAAGTGGTGCATCCAAATTATGTGTAAATAATTTCCCAAGCTGGCAAAGGCTCAATGGTTAGCTTGGACTACAGAAGATCCATTTCCAATCCAGTCACAAGATTGATTGTTGGTTTATATTTTTTATTGTTCAAATCCAGCCACAAGATGGAATGTTTATTTATGGTATTGATCTACTTTTATTATTACTAATGAATGGTATTTTGATTATTACTGATATTTACTTTATAATGCTGGTTGATATGTGATTGATGTATAGTTATTTTAGTTACTCTAAGGATTGACTGGCTGATCTCTCAATGACCTCTTGGAGATTCTCTTGCACTTACTTATATATACTTTTGCAAATTATTGATATTTCACGTTAAATTGACTGGGAGTGATCATGATTTCCCATCACCCCATGTTCACCCCTTTTTCCTTCCATTTACCCCATCCCATTACAATATATATATATATATATATATGTATATGGGATGGGGTATATCCACATGCTTGCTTGATAATATATATATATATATATATATATATATTATCAAGCAAGCATGTGGAATGAAAATCTCTACAATTTTCTCTCAGAATTTCTAAGATATCTATAGCTTCTTTTATAACATTTTATCAGACTTCTTATATTTTTCATCTATTTCAAGTGATTTTTTTAGTTGCTTTAAAATTAATTGGTAACTAGTTAAAAACTTCAGGTGTTCATTTAGTGTCACATCTTATAGCTATTTGTTTGGCTCAATTCCAGTTTAGATTTTTAATTCTCTCAGCTATGTCAATAATTATTTTGTATTCCTTTATGTTAAATCTGCAACATGATTTTACATGTTTTTGTTTGATATAAAGTCTTTTTATTATATTTTTTTGTTAACTATATAAATCTTGTTTATATAGGTAAGCATTAGTATATATTTATCAACTCCCTCTCTATTTTCAGGTTATTTAGACAAAGATTATGCTATTAAAACATCACTTTTAATTTTCAATTCTATGATTATTCCATTCATATTAATAATTTAATGAAATATTTATAAATTTTAATTTTATTTTATTCTTTTTGAAAAGCTCAATAAACAATTTTAATTTTATGTAATGTTAAAGTAGATGAAGTAATCTAACATCACCCCCCTACATATTGATATTACCATATTACAAAAATAGAATAGATTTATATTGATGTGCAACTAGGTCATATGCTTTGTGGGCATGGGCAGCCAAACACATTTCAGTTGTCACAATTTGAATCTAAAAAATATTTTTTTTTTATCTTTTAATGAATAGATGGAGGATGATATGATAAACTCTCTATACATAATGATATTCAGTGCAAACCACAGTTATCGATGGATGCAAAAGGTTTGTGCATAAAAAAATCAATATGTAGTGCCTACTCATCCAATATCCCCAGATTAGTTTCTAACTTGTGATTTTCATCAGTGAGGAGCCTTGAATCTGAGAGCACTGCACTTAGATCTTGGGATCTAATGCAGCACTATAGCAGCCACTTTTTATCTATTTAGTTAACTATAAAGCTATGCATTCAAAAAAAACAACACAATAATGTTTTCAAACCAAGTTCATTTTCTTATATAGTCATACAGATATGAACACAGTTTAGTATATATACATTTTGATGTCTTTGGTTCTTTAATAACTATAATCACTATCATTGCATGTGCAGGATCAGAGTTAACCCTTTTCCCGCCTCTTATGAAGCACCTCGTAGACATCTGACATCACTCTAACTCTGCAAGTTTTTATACGAAAATATTCGTTCAATATGTTTTTAAATAGATTTTTAAAAGCTCTATAAGATGGTGCCCTCTTCCGAATTCTTTTACAAGTAAAAAATAAAAAAAACTGCATTTAAAGCTAAACAAAGAAAGAAGCTTATTGGTGATTGGCTCTCAGCCAGTTCTCAGCCGACAAAGACATTCTGATTGGCTGGAAAAAACAAAGAAACCGCCTGATCAAAGAAAATAAAGATAAACGCTGAGATTTTCATTTCGAATGTGATTTAAGTATTAAAAAAGGATAATTTGACAAATTAAAAATAATTTTTAAAAAATAAACTAAAAAAACAAAATTATTTTCGAAAAATATCGAAGATTTTTGTAAAAATATTGAAGCTGTAGTAAAAAGAAATATTTACTTTTCTATAACGTAAAAGTCGATCTTTTTGTTTATATTATAGCTTTTATGTTGCCGAAATTGAATATTTTAGAATAAATAAATAGCAATTTATTTTTGAAAGAACTTTCGTTCTCTTCATAACCTGAAAAATTAATAATATACTTTTTATAAACGTATCTGAGTTGAATTTAATATTATAGGCGAATATGTTTTAACAATAGGCTTTGTCTTCAGTTTGTGAGTTGGCCAATTAAGAGATTTGATTTTATCTCATACAACCAATAATAAAATTAGCGGTTAAAAGGTTAAACCACTAAACATCACATGGATGAGTAGGCATTAGATAGGGATTATATGCACAAACCTTCATGCATTCATTGATTACTGTAGTTTGCACTTGGTGGCACTAATTTATGGAGAGTTTGCTATTGTTTTAACAGTTTGTGTAAGCATAGGAAATATTGACTATGTGTTGATGGGAGGGGGGAGATAAGTGAATTTTGAACCTAACTCAGATTATATCTACCCACTTTTAATGATTATTCAGATCATAATTAAGTATTAGCAGCAAAATATTTAGGCAAGGTGTGTTCATATAGGAGGATTGCTGTGAATGTGTACACATTAAGTAAGATGGATTGGTCAAACTACTATATTAGCCAGATTACAAATTTTATAAATCAAGTATAAAATGTTTAAATAAAAAAATAAAACATATTATTACATTAAAAAATATAGAATAAAAGGATATATGATTCTGGAAATAGAGAATTAAAAATTAAAGACAGAATTTTTTTTAGAGTAGCATTACAAACTGCTTCAGAGTAAAGTTTGTATCTGCAACAAATAATAAAGTTTGTTAAATTATAACTATATATATTTTAACCTAAATAAAACGAGGAGACTCCTTCTAATCATTTTATATCATATGTCCTCCTCTAATTTGAGATCCCCTTTCTAACCTATAGAAATATCTCAATAGCATTTTAACAAGTTCTGATTGTTGGACACATATCTTTTAAACAATATTAGGGTTGGGTTGAGATTCTTACAGATAACAATAAGGATTATAAAGTAGACTAAGCTCAGTGGAAGGTTACATATAAAAAAATTAGCTACAGAGATATACAATTAAGATAAAGGAAGAACTTAACTCTGATAGAGTAAATTATTCCAAATAAAACATATAATTTTGAGAAGAGATAAAACTTCAATCACTCCCTAATAAATAATTTAGAATAAAGTAAATCTCTACCTTCATCTTAATCAAACTCTTTGAGCTACAAATATTTGCACTTTCAAAACGTATTCTCTAATAGATTCTTATGATTAACAAACTCTATTGTATAGTTTAATATTATCCACTGATATGATTTGACTTCCTTTACATCTTGTAGAATAAAGAAGTAATCCTTTCTTATAATGAAAAATAAAGATCTCAGGGTTTTCTTCTGGTATTTTATCATGACTGACATTCTAGCAGGCTTTAGGGACATACACGTTCTAATAAGCTCATGTATCCTATTAATATCATAATAACAATCATTTAGATTACCCAAAAGGAAATGCTTACTTTAGTCAACAAATATCTCATAAAAAATAATAATGTAAATAAATTTAGAATACTTATAGCCTTTTACCTAGAATGGCATTGAAATAATAGAAGGAAAATGGTAGATTCCATTTCCCTATCTTATTCTAAAACAACACAGATAAAATACTTTATTTACAATATTTAAATTCTGATAATAGGTTAATAATGTGCAGTCTGAATTATGGCTGGATACATCCATTGCAATACTTAAACGAACAATTGTCAATTTAAAAATTTTAATTAAAACAAATTGATATCATTGTTTCTTATTAAGTATTAGTGATTTTGGATCATGAGAATAATAATTATCTGATTGGAAAATACTCACAAACCAAATTTTAATAATTTACACAAAAAATACATATATTAAAGCTGCACATAAAAAAGAACAATTGTTTACAGCACACTAATATAATGACAGTTTGAACATCATAACTACTAGATATATTCTTACATTTAATTCTGAGGAGATAATAATTGCAAATTAACTTTATGGAAAGACTATTGCTTCTTGATTGCCTAGTTTCAAAATTGCAAAATAAAATCTATGACCATAAATGATTATGATTCCTTGCTAAATATTTATTTGAAGCATCACAATTTATTCTAACTACACCAAGGAATTAAACAAACGTTTAATGAAATTGAAAATAATAATTATAATGGTTGGCTAGCTTGCACCATAAGCTAATTAACATTTTCCATATATTTTACAACCAAGCACTCACTTATGATATCTCGCTATTAAAATAATATAACAAAAATGGAAAATTAACTTCAATATAATCTATTGCTGTTTCTAAATTAGCTGGCTAATATGATGATGATAACTGTCATCATCACATTACAACTGATTATTGCCTCACACTATGTTAATCTTAAAACGAAATGGTAAATAAAAAGCATTCACCAGAAGTCATACATACCTTGATTGTTAATTTATTTAATGTCCACATAATAATATTAAATTTATAAATTTTATGAAACTTACAAAACCTCTTGGCGAATTTCTCCATATGACGTACATAAATAGCATTGTGTCTGTGTATTCCCATCATGCTATGCTTTAAACTGAACAATTACATGCGTGTTAGCACATTTTATATATTTTGATTATTAAATCTTGTGGATTTACTTGTATACTACTGGCAAAGCACAGTAGCACAATACGGATATTATTATGATCAACCAAAGCACTGACAATTACTACCTCAACAACTAGCTATTATTGCAATAACTTTTATAAATACAATAGTCTACACCTTCTATTGTGGACAATCTAGTCTTTCAAATAGCACATGAGGGATAACATCACTAAATAAGTTCCTCAGAGCAAGACATCATGACTCTAATAATGGTGGCTCCCATGCTTATCTCTCAAGCATAAGTATAGGTGCAGATGCAGTATTACCACCTAAGCAAAAGGGGAAAACACACCAAAGACAAATGATTCTCTCCATGGAATCTATCTAAATAAACTATATATAAAAATATCTTGAAAAACATTGTCCTCTCATGGCAAATACATATAATAATGGGAGAACATCTCCCATTCCACAAACATCATAAATAGTATACTATTTGATAAATCTCAAGCTATAAAGAATAACTGCTTCTCACAATGGCAAGATACAAATTTATCCCTGATAATAAAAATTAATAGCTTGTATCAACATTAAACTTCCCACATTAAACAATATCCAAAAGCCACAAGTAAAGTATTAGTCAAAATAACTATAAGCATAATAAAAGAGCATAGGAAATATTTGCATAAGATAAGGAATTTGCACATGAATAATGAGCATAATAAATATATATGAAATTATGTGGACAGATTAATGCAATAAATATTATTAATTCAATGATTAAGGAAATAAATTTGTCCTCAGACAAATTCAAAATCTAATTTTTGTTATGAATGATATTAAGAAAATTATTAACTTCTGATAAACACACCTGTAATGATTATTTGTCCTAAATTATAAAAGAATAGGCAATTTTAAATTAAACACTTCACCAATATATTTAAAATTACCTGTGTGTAATAAAATCTCTACACACTATATTGCAAACTCCTTGAGACAGTTTCAGATAGTAAAGTAAGATACCTTGACATATAAAATAAAGCATAAAAAAATATACAGCTATTATGTTACCATTTTTTTAAAACAAAATAAAAATAACAATAATAATAATAATGATAAATTTAGTTCATTAGTAAAGCTTCCTAAGCAGTAGGCAAGTAATTTATGGTGTGAAGTCCCATGTCAGTAGTTATGGATATAATATCAATGCATTCATATTTTTCAAACCAATATTTTTTTTTTTAAAACAACAAAGCAGCTACAACTTCACTATGATAGAAGACAAGTACACGAATACGATATTTTACTTTAAACATGAACAGGTATGGATCCATTATACAAAGATACAATTCAATATTAACTAGCAAGTTTTAAAATATGATAATTATGTACAATTATTGTTAACTGTAAAATTTTAGTAACTATCTGCGGTTTCACTGGAAAATATTTTGTTAAAAGTTTTCCGCTCTTTCTGGAAAAGCAGATGATCAAGAAACATTTCCACCATAAAATAAAATATGTCAATTTTCATTAATAAACTTTAACTTTCAGAAAGCAGTATTCAAAATTTATATGTGTTTTTTAAAATCATTTAAACATTTGTTGTTTTTTTAAAGTTAATAATTAATACCAAAACATTTATTTAAATTATTTTAGTTTTTTAAACTTGGTTTTAAACTTGGTTTTAAATTTACTGCCACAAAGAATACGATTTATTATCATAAAATGAACTTTTATAATTTTCCATATGATCTCAGTTAAGATTACCATTTTCATTTGTTGAAAATTTTTGAAGTTAAATGTTAAATCAGAAGTATTATCTTGGCACATAATATTATGAAATTTAGACCATCTAGTTTAAAGAAAGCATAAAACTCGATACCTTAATTTGTCCTTCAGCAATCCATTTTATATAAAGACTTTCAAAAAAAATATATAGTTTATATTGGTTTTAAATAAATGCAATTAATAAAAATTACAGTTTTTTCTTTTTTCTTTCCGGAACTGCATCCATGATTATACTAAAGAAACAAAAAGATCAGTTCACTGCTCTTTTTCTCAGTTTTCTTCAATATCCCCAAAAAAATATTTCAAGGTTAATAATAAATCAACTAATTAACATGAATAATAATAATTTACTGATTTTCATATTTTGATTTTTGTTTCTATCAGAAGTTTAAATAATAAACATTTTATTTGCCAAGTTTTATTATCTATTTTACTTTTAAGATTTAATAAGTAAATTAAATATTTTAATAAATAAAATTAAAGATTAAAAAGTCAACATGCGTACACACCTAAGAGTGTGAAACTAATCTTATTTAAGGCAAGCTTCTTTTAATAATCCACTTAAACTTTGAATAACTAAATGCTACTGAATTATTTTAAGACTTAACTGAAATATAAATTATAAAGGTGATTAAATGAAATAATTTAACTAACTTATTAGGGAATTTAGTAACCCAATAAATTTTCAACACTAAAAATTAAAATATTCATTCAGTTAGCTTTCTTTCCTTCTTTCTTTCTTTTACCTTTTATAAAATTTTGACATTATGAACGCATACTTTAATAAAGTATTAATTAAATATGAATAGCAGTTATATATTCTATTAATACCTTTTATTAGATAACTATTTAAGTCTAAATATATGACATATTGCTTATTAAGTGATACCATTTTATCTACAGATTAAATAATATAGTTTTACATCTCTAGTTATTAGTTTTATTTTATCTTTTATTTTTTTAAATGGCTAATTATTGCATAATGCATGGTTAAAATGTTTAATAAAAGCAGGTGGCATATCACATGGTTACAATATATATATATATATTGTACCGAGACAAAGTCGGTACAGGTATATACGCACACACACGAGCAATGTAAACACTCTATATTTTTTTTCTCTTCTTTCACTTTCAACTTATGATAAAAAATAAATGTAGTTTTCTTTCAATGCGTTATAAAATACACTGTAAAATAAAATGTTAATATTTCTGATTAAATAGTTAAGGCTTTCATATAATCTACTATAGTAATATTCTCTAAAAAGAAAAAAAAGAAATGGAATATAAAGTACTACTAATATACCATTTTAAATCTCAATAAGTGATTTATACTTGTATATGCCATGGGGGTAATTAAAAGGGGTTCGTTTTAGATTATAACTGTAGTGAAAGTTAAAAGCTTATAGAAGTGATTTTGAGACAGATTAAATGCTCGACTTTTAAAATAATGTAAGTTAAATTGTTCTCTTAAAACACGCACACATGTATGCATAAAAGGTGTGAATAAGTATGAATTCTTTCTAACTGAGATTGTAATATGAGATTGCATAAACCTAAGATTGCCTCAAGCATATGGATTGAGTGGACATTACGTAGGACATGGACCCCAATGACAACTCAAAGAATATTGAACTCTGGGTGGAGATTCGATCCTCAGATAATAACCAACCCATATAAATATGAATCTTGATCTAGAGAAAAGGTCTTTTTACACCCTTTTTTTTGTGTTGCTTGTATTTATGCTTATGCTTATAGTTTTTTCCTAGATTCCTCCGGTAGCTACAACTAGAACTTTTCTTTTTTTGCGATCCGGTTTATCCAATATGATCACTGTGAAATTAACATTTAGAGCGTCGATCGTCATGATGGGCTAGAAAACCCTTCAGTGATTGACCGATGCTCTGCCGCCAGAACATCTCCACAGCTATGAATGATCAACAACAGTACCATCTGAACATAGTGCTCCAATCAGTCTAAGGACATTGTTCCGTTTAATATACAAGAATCGTCCAAACATATTACGCTGAACTTATGTGAAATGAATAACCATGTATTATGGAAACATCATCTATCAGGTTCGAACCCTCACCAAATTAGAAGCAGCAGAAGACTAAGCAAAATCCTAGGTAAACATTTTTTTTATATAATGCTTCCATTCATTCTTTACGTAAACTTAAAAGGCAATCTCATAATTAATTAAATTCGACTTTCGTAAATCAAATATAAAATGATCCGTAATCTCTCATATTTAAATCTTATTATTTTAATCTCAACTTTCGTAAATAAAAATATCAGATGCTACATAGTCCATCATATTTAAATCTTAGGACTTTTCCAGTTATGAACTTTGATCCTAATTATTATTTTCTTTCGCAGATAAACTGTAACACACACCTACTTTCAAAATGTAAAAAGAGGAAATATATTTTATCAGCCATGTTTATTATGCATAATATGTTCTTTTCTGGGCGAGTGCGAGAATGCGCATATGTGCGTGCAAATAAAACTATTAATCAATGTTTCATTTTTTTATAATCAATAAATTTTTTTTGATTTAAACTAGTCGAGCATTCCTCAAATCATTTTCTATAATTAAATATATATATATATATTTTGAAGTTATTATTATTGTTAGCATTTATTCATGCAATTAATTATTTTACTTTTAAATTTGTCTTTCTTATATTTTTCTTTTTGTTTTTATTTCTTTTAAATTTCATTCATAAACATCGTGCCGTAAGTCACGATGTTTACTTATTATGTAGTTAACATAGGTTTAAGAGTTGGGAGGGCCTATTATTAATAAATATATGTAAATGTCAGTAGAGCCAGTATAAATAATTCTATTGGACTGCATGATAAAGGGGGGATGATATTATAAGCGTCTAGTTGTTTATTCTAATGATGCCTCAACCGAACATTCTTAGTAGTTAGAAATAACCAATGATCCCGTCCAATGCTTGAACCGATCTGCTAATCAACCGATCTTCTTATCCATTGGTTAAGATTGTGTCATTTACCAGAATAATAGTCTTGGAGGCAATCACATCGCGACCCTGAGTGACCTTTATTGGTCCATGCTGGGAGTTCGAGCTTAAGGGCAGGGATTAGACTTCAAAATCGTTTTGATATGACGTAAGGTGATGCGAGAAATTAAATTGTGAATCAAATCATCGTATCTGGCGCCCTCTTGTGTTGATAATGAACAACTATTGATATAAGAAAAAATAAATAAATCTTTACGCTGTATCATGTTTGTTTTGGAGCTCACAATCCCTTTTTAGGAATGGTTTAAATAGGGAGCCGGTGAATGGGGACACAGGGGACGGTAGAATATATATATATAAACAGATAGAAACTAACCTATGAGACGTAACTGGATCAATCTGAGGATTTTACACTCTAGAATCAGACACTCTATATCATGGCACCAAATCACACAGACTATGTAAGCTAATAGTGAAGTTATAAAATGCAAAAATGGATTATTCAAACATTCATTGTATAATTTTCAGCAGTTTATCATCTAGATTTCATTAAAACAGAGGCAAAACTCTCCATACAGTAGTGCCACATAGTGCAAGCCAGAGTAATCAATGAATGCAAGTAACTTCAAAGAGAAAACATTTATAAAAAGTCAGTAATTAATTTTTCAAAATGCCCAATTATAGGAAAGCTTTAAAAAACTCTTATCTTATATAAGAAAGAAATACGATAAAGTGCCAGTAATTAAAGCTTATAATTGCTAAAATGAAAAGAAAACAGACATTAAGGCACACTTTTTTACAACAATTATGGAATAAATAAATTGCTTAAAAACAATAAATTGGATTGCAATGTATTCCTGCAATGTAAGGACTCTTGGGAAAATGGAGATTTAAAGACATTAAGTGATATTTCTATATGACAATTATGAAATAAATAGATTGTCTTTAGCCCATTAATACGAATTTCTGAATGTAACTTAAATTAGATTGTAAGATATTCCTAAGATATAAAATGGCTATACCATGAAATAAATAAATATATACTTTCTTTAGTGTATATATATTATAAACTGTTGAATGTAACTATACATTGGACTGTGAGACATTCCTGAAATATAAAGTCACTTAGAAAAATGAAAATCTTGTAGGAGATATGGAGAAACACAGAGACTTTTAATAAAGCATAATATTACTTTTTCATTTGAAACCATCAAAAAAAGTACTAAACCTGACTTTCTAGCCCTGGTTGAAAATCATATTTTAAGTATCTAGATAGCCTTAAAAAAAGACCAACAAATCAAGTGCAAATCGCAAATTTTTCGAACTGACATCAAGAAAACCCAATACAGACGAGTAATGTTCAAATTTCACGATTAATTTTCATCATTAATTGCATGGTATTTTTGTTCATATAATGTTCTAAGCAGAACACCCTGAAAAACTTAAATATTTTACAGATAGAAATGTGTCATAAAAACTGAAATATTATTTTTCTCTTTTTATCGATATTTTTTTCATTATCTGTTAAATCTAAAGTTTATTAAAATGATGTTTAATAAATATTTTTCTCCTTTAATGTAAATATATTTTCAGTGTTCTAATATTGAAATGTGCAAATATTTATTGCATTTATTCTAGATATGCTTTTAATTGAACAAAATATATCTGCAATAATCATAAATAATTTTAATTATGAATTAATGGAATAAGAAATAAAGCATGTGTAGACATATTTGTTCTTCATCCTGTATTATGTTTACTTAATTTCATAATTATTCTTTATATTGTAATGGCAGTATATTTCATTCATACCTCCAATGACTTGTTAATAAAATTTATTATTATATAGTCATAGTTAGTAATATTACTTACTCATATTTGCATATTTTATCTCTAACACCCACCCACACATATATATTGGGAGATTGAAATGGAGTTGGGCTGGACATATTGCTAGAAGAAATGATAATAGATGGACAATTGAAATTTTAAACTGGATTCCAAGAGATTGTAAAAGACCCAGAAAGAGACCACATGTGAGATGGATGGATGAAATAAGAAAATGTGCAGGGGTGTTGTGGAGAAGAGAAGCTAAAGATTGGAGAAGATGGATTAAACTTGGAGAGACCTTCATCCTGCAGTGGATTGATAATGGTCGATGATGATGATATATATATATATTGAACAGGAGATTTTCTCTGCTTTAAAAATCACCCCTTCTAAAATCAAAACTAAAATGTCTATCTATAAAGATTTTAAATAGTTTTGATTAAGATAATTCTTTTTGTTTTTATTTTAAAAGCAGAGACTTATTTTCCAATTTATTAAAAGTGATATTTAAAAAAGTAAAAACATAAGATAAAGAATAGCCCTGATTGAAATTTTAATTAAGATCTAGTGAGAGATAACTCTCGTTAAACATTTTAATTAAGATCTGGTGGAAGATAAAGACTAGCCCTTGTTGGATATTAAGATCCAGTGGAAAATAACAATAGTATATAAAAGCTCTGTGTTTTTTGATTGGTCTTCTACATTTTTATATTTTCTAATTGTGGATGTATTTATATAATTTTATATTTTTTAATTACAGATTGCGAATTAGGATTCTTGTGTATTAGAAAATTGTGTACTAAAGATCACTAATTATGAATTGCTGATATATAAATATTTGGTAATTGCGAAATGAAGACTGCTAATAGAAGATTGAATTGCCATTTACTAAATGATGATTGCTAACTGCTAAAGAAAGTATTCTTATGGAGATAGTGTCCATCAATTCAAAATTCAGAAACTACCCACCTTAAAGAACCATATTAAAAGTATGATGTGCTAAGACATCTAATTACACCCTATAGCTCGAAATTCAAGTCATCATAAATATGTCCTGAATGCTTAGTTCGAAACTGATTCCAAAGATTGCTTGCATGCTTCCCAACCAGATTAAGGATGATCAAAAACCACAGAAATGTACTCCCAATAAAACTAAACCTCTCACACACAGCTGGAGCAAATCAGATGAAAAACTGAAGCCTGAAAGGTAACCGAACATTTTTCTATTTTAACCAGGGCTTATATCTCTAAACTTTATACTCAAAGAAAGAAAATATGAACATATTATAGGTCTATAAGTGGGAATTTTGATATTATTAGTAATTTATAAAATATTTCATTTATCAGATGTAATTTTTAAACCTATAAATTACAAAGAATCAATTCAAGATTTCAATTTTTGTTACTTTATCAGAGAGTGTACCATGAGTTAATATTTTAGACTCATGTTTTTTCTTTATTTATTTTACTAATTGTTGATAAAGGCTTTGGCAAATAATAGTAATTTTCTTTTTATCTCACCTGTTCTCTATTTTAGTTTAATGTGTGTTTACATTTCTTTCAGACCATAAATATTTTGGCTAGTTATTTATTGATTATATTGTTCTGTTTTTCTTGTAAGCTGTAGAGATTTTGTTTTCTTATATTTCAGATTATGTAAAATTGTAATATTTTCCCTTTGCAAAGCATGGAAGTAACATTAAGAGCTGTAAATATGTCCTTATGAGTGTTTAAGAAGCATAAGACATCATTGTTTTGTTGTGGTGTTGTTTTACTAAGTTAAGGAAAGATCACTCTGTACTTTTCATTAACTTTTATTAAGTTCATCTTTATTAAAATCTCTAATTAAGGAAAGTGGAAGTTGAGTAGATAGATTGCTGGCAGAAAAACATGATAACTACCTTTAATTCTTGGATGATAAAACAAAATTATCTTCTGAAGTGTTTGATATACCAGTATTTACTTGCACTCACAGACAATGAAGGTTGGGGAATTTGGATCAACTTTTTTTTTGATTAATATTTTATGAATTTAATAAAACTTAAAAATTATTAATAATTATATTGGTTTTTGGCTGATATTTGGTTACGTGTCCTGTCCTTAATTGTATGAACAATGTGTAAGATCTCCTTCTCTCCCTGTGGGTTGGCAGTTATTTTGGAACGTCATTATAACTTGAACTTTTTGCTCACAGTAAATCAAATTTTCTAGTTGACAATGGTCTACTGGCACCCTCAGTGTTAAAAACAAGTGGAGTGTTAGGTACAATATATATATATATATATATATATATATATATATATATATATATATATATATTACTTAAATAATAAGTGAAATAATATTCATGGCTAGATAGGTTTATAAGTAAATTCATAGAAATCAGTCAACACTTAGACATTTCCAATATCAATAACAATCAACAATTGATATTGGGATTGTCTAAGTATTGACTGATTTCTATGAATATATACATATGTATTGTTATTGGGGATGTATACCCAATCATTACTTACATAGCTTCACTATGTAATACTTTTATATCTATGAATAATATTCATTAAGGCTGTAGCCTCAAGCACATGTGTATAAAATGCGATCGTAGGGACCTCTACAGGTCTTAAACCACAAGCTTACTCTTTAGAAGAAATATTCAATGGTATTTTTTTAAATCAACTTGGGTAAAAATGGTGCACTAGCATCTATGGGAGTCTAAAATAAGAGCTCTATTTTGCTGAATAAACCACTGAAAAGTTATTTTGGGGATTGCCTAAAATGATAAATGATTTAACACTAATATTGACATATGAAAAAATTCAGTTCATTACATAAATTGGTATACCAATGTATTCCCAGGTATATGGTGTAATGTCCAATATTATGTCATTATAATTGAATATTTAGAACATAAAGCATCTCATTTTTAATGATCTAAAAATATTAATGAAAAATCAATTTTGTAAAAATAAATATCAAATAAACATAGCATTACAAATATGAAATTTAAATCAGTATTGTTCATACATGTCTTCCAAAGATGTAGTTACTTCTGTTTACATTTTTATATTTATCATTCTAATTGCCTCGATTAGTGCTGTTAATTGGTTCTGACAATATCCACATTGTTTGAAACCGTACTAATCGAGGAACGAAAGCTATAGGAAAAATGGTAATTGGTTCCAATAAATTTTTTTGTCAGCACTTTTTTCAATTATCGATATATTAATGATGATTTCCATGTTTGAAATAAATAATAAAATGATACGAATAAATAATAAAACAACATAAATAAATTTCAAAGCTTTTATTAATGTATAAATGAACAAAAAATATACTGTATATTTTTGTAAAGATTTTATTTTTTATTACCAAAAAATTGCAATATTGATGTGTGTGCTGATTTTTTCTTCGGCCTCTTCTTCATACATTTTTTTTAAAGCATCGAATTGTTAGTGTTGATATTTTGGTGAATTGGAAAGTTATGTTCAATATTTGGATCAACTTCCATAATATAGTCAGAAAGAGTTTCAACCATGTTAGTAATTTTCTCAAGTTCTTCAGCTGTTATTTTTTTTGTATGAACTTCATGTAACTCTGCATTATCTAAGTTGGTCTCATCTTCTTTATAGGCTCATTAGTCTTCTGTATTAATAAGAGTTTCATTCTCCAAGTGTTTTGTATTTGATTCAATACACTCAACCATATTGGTGGAATATAATTTTTCAAAATCAAGTTCGTTTCTAATTTCTACTATGTTATTCATAACTTTAGCAAAATGGGCTTTGAAACCAATAAAATCATTTGCACAATGTGGTATATGTTTCCATACTGCCCTCATATTACTGGCTGTAACTTCAAGCTATGCTTCTTCTATGTTTTCAATAGCTCTATATTTTCAATAGCATTTCTGATGTTGTAGCTCTTCCAAAATTCAGTTAAAGTTTGAGCATTCCACCATTGTGGCTTTTATTTTGCACAAATAGTAGCCCTTAAAAGTTGCAATGATACCTTGGTCGTCTTTGGCTGAATTAATGAAGTGGTATTTGGTGGAAGAAAACTTATTTTTACATGTTCATTTAAATCACGAAGTTCAATTGGATGACCAGGTGCATTATCTAAGATCAATAAAATCTTAAAATCAAAGCCATTTTCTCTGCAATAACACTCTGTCGTAGGACAAAAGTAATTGGTAAACCAATCTTCAAATAAATTTTTCATGACCCATGCTTTTTTATTTGAGTGCCACAATATGGGGAAAGTGTTCCTTGAGAAACCTTTAAGACATCTAGGATTTTCAGCATAGTACACAAGCATCAGTTTTAAATTGAAATCTCCTGCTGCATTTCCACCCAATAAAAGTGTTAGGTGGTCTTTTGAAATTTTATATACAGGGCATGCCTTTTCATTTGCTGCTATATAAGTTCGTGCTGGTAATTTTTTCCAAAACATTCCTGTTTTGTCAACATTAAATATTTGTTCTTCTTTATAGCCACCTTTTTCTATAATTTCATTTAATTCCTGAGAATATTTTCAAGTAGCTTCTTTATCTGCACTTGCACTTTGACCTACAATACAGACTTTATGAATGCCAGTTCACTCTTTAAAACGAAAAAACCACCCACAACTTGCCGTAAAAATTTCAATAGTTTCCCTTGCTTCTTCATTTTCTGTTTTTTGGTTTCCTTTCAAATCATTGTAGAGGCTTGAATTTTCATTTGACTTAGAGAATTTTTTTTATATTTAAATCTTCACCCCATATCGATAGCAGCCGTTCTATATCTACCATTAGATTGCTTCTGTTTTTAGTTACTGATTTAGATAAATAAGATGCTGTAGCTATACCGTGCGATTTATAATGATCTTTTACTTTTTAATAATTTGTCTAACTGATGATTTGTTTGTTCATTCCTTTTTCACAGCCTATTTTAGCAAGGGAAGCACCTTCTTCATGAAGTTTTATTATATCAACCTTCTTCATGAAGTTTTATTATATCAAGTTTTTGTTCTAATGTTAACCACTTATAAACAAAGGCAAAACTCCCCATACAGTAGTGCCACCCTGTGCCAAACGGAGTAATCAATGGATGCAAGAAGTCTTGTGCATAAAATCCCTATCTAGTGCCTACTCATCCAATATCCCCAGACTAGTTTCTGGCTTGTGGCCATCATCAGTGAGGAGCCTTGGATCTGAGAGCACTGCACCTAGATCTTAGGATCTAATGCAACCCTCCAGCAGCTACCTTTTAACTCTACTTTACTACAAAACTATGAGAATGAAATTGAAAACATTGTTAATATCTTCAATCCAAGCTCAATAGCTTATATAGTCATATGGGTCTGAACTCAATTCAGCACCCATACATTTTGGTGTCTTTGGCTCTTAAACAACCATAGCCACCACTATCCTATTAGGCATGATTGGTGTTAAACCATCAAACATCACATGATCACCATCTCTATACTAGCACATAATTTGTTGTAAACAAAGGCAAAACTCCCCATACAGTAGTGCCACCCTGTGCCAAACAGAGTAATCAATGGATGCCAGAAGTCTTGTGCATAAAATCCCTATCTAGTGCCTACTCATCCAATATCCCCAGACTAGTTTCTGGCTTGTGGCCATCATCAGTGAGGAGCCTTGGATCTGAGAGCACTGCACCTAGATCTTAGGATCTAATGCAACCCTCCAGCAGCCACCTTTTAACTCTACTTTACTACAAAACTATGATAATGAAATTGAAAACATTGTTAATATCTTCAATCCAAGCTCAATAGCTTATATAGTCATATGGGTCTGAACTCAATTCAGCACCCATACATTTTGGTGTCTTTGGCTCTTAAACAACCATAGCCACCACTATCCTATTAGGCAGGATTGGTGTTAAACCATCAAACATCACATGATCACCATCTCTATACTAGCACATAATTTGTTGTAAACAAAGGCAAAACCTCCCATACAGTAGTGCCACCCTGTGCCAAACAGAGTAATCAATTGATGCCAGAAACTAATCTGGGGATATTGGATGAGTAGGCACTAGATAGGGATTTTATGCACAAGACTTCTGGCATCCATTGATTACTCTGTTTGGCACAGGGTGGCACTACTGTATGGGGAGTTTTGCCTTTGTTTACAACAAATTATGTGCTAGTATAGAGATGGTGATCATGTGATGTTTGATGGTTTAACACCAATCCTGCCTAATAGGATAGTGGTGGCTATGGTTGTTTAAGAGCCAAAGACACCAAAATGTATGGGTGCTGAATTGAGTTCAGACCCATATGACTATATAAGCTATTGAGCTTTGATTGAAGATATTAACAATGTTTTCAATTTCATTATCATAGTTTTGTAGTAAAGTAGAGTTAAAAGGTGGCTGCTGGAGGGTTGCATTAGATCCTAAGATCTAGGTGCAGTGCTCTCAGATCCAAGGCTCCTCATTGATGATGGCCACAAGCCAGAAACTAGTCTGGGGATATTGGATGAGTAGGCACTAGATAGGGATTTTATGCACAAGACTTCTGGCATCCATTGATTACTCTGTTTGGCACAGGGTGGCACTACTGTATGGGGAGTTTTGCCTTTGTTTACAACAAATTATGTGCTAGTATAGAGATGGTGATCATGTGATGTTTGATGGTTAACCACTTATGTGTGTTATTCCAGACTAACTTTTTCTTTTCACACTCATGGTTGTTTAGTTGTTTATAAAAGGGGTGATTATAATTTTTTAAATGCTGAAAATGATGAATAACACAATTTTTGGTGGATTATTGTTTAATTGTTTTAATACTATAGTGAAACTGTATTAATAGAGGCATTCCTGTAGTATTTATTTATTTACATTCGCAAAACTGACTTTTCATTAATATAGTGGTTGTTCAAACTGCAACATCTACTTTATTCTCTAAATATTCAATTAGTATTTTAGAATAATTTACATCTCTGGTTAATATTCAAAATGTACTCTCAGTTTCCAACAATGCCAATAAATTTAAAATCATAAATTTAAAGACTAAGTGATGTGTTTTATTCTTTCCATTTAATGATATATAAATGTTGTTTAACCGTGATTTTCAGAAGTGTAATCATTTCTATTAAATTACATATGCATTAAAATTTGCATATTTGATATAAATATATATTGAGAGTTTATTTATGTTATGAAACTCATTTGAAGTTTCAGTTACTTCCTGTTTAGTTATTATATACTGTATACAGTATATCATCTTATTTTAACAAAGTTTGACGAATTAGCCTATCAAAGGGCAATAATAACTAACCAATCAGATCTCTGAAGAAATCTGCTTACTGCTAACGACCATTTGGCAATGAGTTTAACAGCTGATATGCTTCAATATAATTTACCAAGTCCTTTCTAAATTAATAAGTTCAGATGAATAATTTATATTTATATTTAGTCCAATTATTTACAGTTTAATCCAAAATACATTATGTAAAACTATTATTAAAATATTTTGTCGAAAAAGATTTGTCCTGCAATAAACTTTACTCCAGTTGTTCTTTTTAATGTTATGGCAGTAGTGGGATCACAGTTATCACATTCTGATAAATCGTCTTTAGAATTTGATATTATATTAGATTTGTGTCATGACATTCTACATATGTAATCACTGCTGAACAAATGATTTGTAATTTTTATATACCCCCCCTCCCCATCTGTGACTTTGGGTTGCATTTAATGCTTGTTTATTATCTGCTTTTCCACAATATCATTTAAATTCAATGTTATTTCTTGTACAAATATTTCTCTATTTATTTATAAGGACATTAAATATAACTGATGAGGTTAATTCTTAATTTCTTTTCTGTCTTTCTTAAATATCAATATTTTTCTAGCCAGCTCATTATCACTTAGATGAATGGTATTTCGCTTTTCAATAATTTTCTCTTATTTACAATTTGCTAAGTGATAGAAGAAAAACACTCAGGAATTTTTAGCTTGAAGGTTTATCAACTTAAGAATGTAAACAGTTGAAAAATCATGATAGTTTTGTATGTAACAAAGGTAAAATTAGATATTGAAGTACAACACAGAGTCCAATGTATAGCTGCTGCGATTGCAACTAAGTTAACTGTATATAGAATGCTTTTATCTACTCTATTGTAAGAGTAAATTTTGTACATCCTATTCACTTACTATAAAGCATTAGAAAAGTTTAATTTAAAGATGCTCTGTAAAAATCTAAAAATATCATAAAAGTTCTTCAAATTGTTAAATGAGAGGCTATAGAATCTACTGTTCTAAGGCAGTATGCCATTTTCTTTTACTGAATGATTTCTAGAGCTAAAATTACACGTGGTGTTGAAGTATTTCAGAAAGAAAAGTTTTATGCTAAAAAAATTAAAAAGAAAAAATCATAAAAAATCAAGTAAATGAAAAACGGACTAGGATATTCTATATGTGGATATATTTGTATTTCATAAATTGATTTGTAAAATCAATGTAAAACTTATTTCTAGAGAAGTTGAAAGGTAAGGAAATAAGAAATTGCTATCTTGATATAAAATGGGCACTGATTGTATGATCTGGCTCAACTGATGAGTGTTGGTTCTATATGAAATATGTATATTGGGGATCATGTATCTTTTTTGCCTGTGTGTGGTCATGTGTATTGGTTTCTTGAGATAGAGTGGAGGATAAATAGACTTTAAAATTCTGAGTTCAAATCCATATATTTACATATATAGAGTTTACTATTGTAAAATCACTTCATTGGAATAAACATGTAAAACTAATGAAAAGATATTTTATGATGAAATTGAGCAATGTTTTTATCATATCTCACCTCACATCTCACCTCACATCCAAAAGTGGACTAATCCAGATTACTTCCTTATCTGATTGGATTAAGCAGTCACTGCTGATAACCAATGTGTAAACAGATAGATAAAACACAGCCAATGGTTAGTATGACCATTAGGAAGTGATGCTCTCTGAATCTGATTTCTGACAATAAAATTGGAGATTTGGTAAATATTCAGCCTTTTTGGAGGCAAGGCAAAGAATGGGTATCTAAGTTAATTGACAGACCATGCACTCAATGGAAACCACTGCTAACAGTGGACATTTCTATTATAGTTATTATGCTATAAGTCTATCACAGTGAGACAAGTCCATTATAGAAGTGGAAGCTGCAAAGACTAGAGCCAATTTGAGGCAAGCTGTCTCTTAAAGTCAGTAGAGTCACTGGGAAAACTCATGAGGCAAGCTATTACATACAGCTGGAAGTGAGATCAGTCATTGGGTACTACCCGCCCTGCATTAACTAAGTTTATATACATGGCCTTATGTTTACTGATTGTATATTATGCCAATATATTTGATGCTAATAAATCACATTAATTGAACTTTAAGTGTTCATATTTTTCATAACTGTCAGTTTGAGTCTGCAATTCAGACAAAGATCAACAGAATTTGTGCAATTGACAAATTCATGTTCCAAAGATTATTTCAAAGACAGTCTAAAGAAATGCAATATCAATTGTTTCCATTAGAAAGATATGATAAGGAAATAGAGACAACTATTTGAGAGCTAAAATTACATGTGGTGTTGAAGTATTTCAGAGAAAAAAGTTTTTCGATGAAAAAATTAAATGATAATACCATAAAACAAAATAAACAAAAAACGGACTAACATGTTCTATATGTGGACATATTTATATTTCATAGATTGATTTGTAAAAACATTGTAAAACTCATTTCTAGAGAAGTTTTTCTCTCTTCTTTCTTTCTTTTTGGAATTAGAATGACCATATTTGTTTACAAATAGTTATTATTACAATTTAGTTTGTCTAATTCGTCTAAAACATCTATAACATTTTCATTACTTTCTGGAACTTTCCATCTTCACAGATTTATTTACATCTGATCTGTTCTTTTAAATATTTTACATTACCAATAAATTGTTGTTGAAAATGAGCTACTTTCTTTTCTGTTTTTACTCTTTTTGACATTTTTTTTTTGCTAAAATAGTATTGTATTTCTGAAAATTCAATTAACTTTTATAGTTTTTGTGCGTTCTTATGTTATCATGAAGCTTTTTCCATACCCTTTTCCATACATGAGAAATTCAATTCGTTTTTAAAGATCTTTCGCAAAATTATTTCTTTCTTGCATAAATTTTTTTTATCAATAAAAATTTAACTGTAGAATTAATTATTTGTGTGTGTGTGCTTCTGCATGTAATGTTTTTAACAGTGGATCTGTTAACTTTCTATTGATTTCTTTTAAACCTGAGCCATCTTTAAAATCTTTTAATATTTGAAAACAACTTATAAAATTTAATTAATTTATATATATTGCAATTTTCTATTATCATGCCTTTTATACACTTTAATGCAATCTTTTTTATATAAATTCCTTCCTTATTTTGTTTACAGTTTTGACTGTCCTGCAGACTTCATCAGAGCTTTCTATAAGTTTTACTTCTTTCCTTACAACTGTAACTGATGAAGACTGCAGGACAATCAAAACTGTAAGCAAAATAAAGACAGAATTATAAAAAAGATTGCATTAAAATATAAGAGGAGATGATAAAAAATTGTATTATATGAAAATATATGAAGAGAAATACAAAAAAATAAATAAAGGAGAAGATATAATAAAAAATTTAATTAACATTTACTGGAGCATTACATTGAATTTTTCTTAAGTATTATTATGATTAGTCTTTCTAGCTTTGCATTATTCTCAATAATCATCATAATTATTACGTTGAGTTTATACATACATTAGTTTTAAAATCTTTTCCCAATGCCAAAATTTATTTCAAATCTATCTTTCTTTATTTAGTTAGTTGTTTCTATGTTCATTTCTTTTCTTGGATTATGAAAAAAAAAAAACCCAATATACAGCTAATCAGGAGGCAATATTTTGTGGGAGAAGTTTTAAAACCTAGCTTAAATAGTATCCTGAGTTTCAATCATTTGATTACCTTGTCATATCATCACATTCCAGTACCAATGGTGGGACTGAAAAAGAGAAAATAAAAGATTCATTCCAGGATGAAGAAAATATTCGATTTTTGGGCCATCCTAAATGATATCTCCACCACTAAAGAAATACTTGAAGAGAGATAAAGTTTGATTTTAGAAAAACAAAGGGTGGCCCATATGTTGACAATATCAGATCTGTTTAAAAGGATAAATGATTTAAAAAGAAAATTACTTGTAATGTGTTTCATATAAAATATAGGACAATATAGAAAGTGATAATTTAAATTACTAAAAAGAGAAATTACCAACTTGCTTGAAAGCAAAAGTGACTTTTATTGATATTATTAATAAAAACAATAATAACTTTAGCATTAAACAGATGATGAAAATAATTATCCATCATATGACCAGAATAGTTAAATTCATTTCTGCTGAGAATGAAAAAAAAACAATCAACAATTTCAATCTATTGTCAAGGTTTAATAAAGTGTATTTAAAAACTTCTTTAATTATTAATTTTATTCTTTGTAGTCAAATTTCAATTTTTAGTACATATTAGATCATAAATAAAGTTGGATTTATTATGTAATTATGTAATTATATAAAGTTGGATTTCCATTTTATTGATTAATGGTGGTTGCCTTGACAACATATTGAGATTGTTGATTATTATTGATATTGGTATTGTTGACTGCTTTCATACATTTGCATTAAAACCTATCCAGCCTTGAGAATTATTAGCTTTATTATATAAGTAATACATATTTGGAGTGCAATTTGAAAATTATTATTATAATTTGAAAGTTTCGATTGACTATTTGATAGTCTACTTTCAGAATGGGTTATATTTATTTGTTTAATGAAGTTTATTAAAACTTCTTTGAATTAATAATTTCATATTTCTGATGTTAAGTTACAATCTTTAATGTCTATATAAACATATTGGATTATATATAAAGATGGATTTCCACCATTATTGTTTAAAGGGTATTGCCTTGATGACAGATTAAAATTATTGTTGTTATTAATATTGGTATTGTCTAAGATGTTGACTACTTTCATATATATATATATATATATATATTCAATTTTGTCAGTCTTTCTCTCATTATAACCCCACAAATCACAAATATCCACTAGCACATAATCTAACATCATGTGCTCATTATCCATATATTTCATGAACAATCTTTTTTTTAGTTGAACTAGAGACATCAGACAAGCGAATCTTTTTATTACTAGCTTAATATCATTCATTAAACAAACACTCTCACACAAGATAAGAATTAGTTTCTATTCAGTTTTAACATGTCATGGAAGGGTGAATAGCCAGAGCACTACAGATACATATTTTTAAACTTTTTGGTTAGTGCCTTTCATTTCAACTCCATCATACCACAAATATAAAAATTCAAACCACTTCTTTCACTGTGCATGCATTTCATAAATAACATTTACACTGAAACTTCTGGCTTTAGGAGAAGTCATTTTACAATATATCACATTCCACATCATTTAAATCCATCAATATGGCTTTTCCCCCACTATTATTAATGTAAAAGACTGATTTCTAAACAAAAAAACTTATTGAATGTGTTAGTATCTTATTGGTTAATTCTTGTGGTTTCCTGAACAATAAACCATCCAATTCTTTGTAATTGGCATATTGGACATTGAAGTCAAGATCCAGGAATTATGATCAAGTTCTGCCATTTCCAGTGTTTGAAATTCTTATGAACTCCTAAGAAACAATCTGCTGTCATTATTTTTAGCCCTATATGACAGTGTAGTGGCAGAGTAGTAAATTCTGAAGTGTGAACTCCACAATTTGTGTATTTACAGTACTGTCACTTCCGGTGCTTGAAGACAAACTCCTGAGCAATAAAACAATCCAAGATTCACGGATTATATTTCCAGCTCTGTCATTTCTACTGCTTGGATTTCTTATGAACGCCCACAATTATAAGTTGACTATTATCATTCATATTTTCATTAATATTTCTATTTGCACTTTTACTATTTATTATTTGTTCTTTTTATACACGATTAACTTTTAGTCCTTGTGTTATATTAATTGTTGTAAATGTATGATAATTAATAGTATTATTGATTGTAATGATTATCATCCATATTTTTAATCATTTTCGGAAATTAGAAACGTTGTGGTAGTCTTCATATTGTGGATATCAATGATCCATATAATAATGCATACTGTTAACACATGCGTGGATGTAAGAATGTGCTCCATGTGATTTAATGCTGAAGTAAAGAATTGAGGAGCAAAAGGTAGCTGTATTGCAATTCAACATCATCATCCCAGTGGTCGAAAGTCTTATGATCTCAGAGCAACTCTTTTTAGTTATTATTATTGTATGAGTGATATAAAACCTGGTTGAAACGTACGTATAAGTTCATTTTATTATTTCCTCACTTTTTAATTACGTATTTTTAAAATTATGGATATTTAAAACCTCAGTAATGGATGTCGTAGATAATGTTGGGTACCGTTTAATCTTTTTTTAAAAAAAGCTCAACGTAATTTGATTTGTTTATCGAAAGTTGAATATATAGAAAATTAAGTGATAGAATATATTTTATATAAAAATGTATTGTGTATCATAAGATCAGTTTTAAATAATCTTTAAACGGCCTCGCCCAATTTGGCTCAGAGGTTGAGTGATAGATAGAAACGTTTTATTAATTTCCGAGAAATAAAACCGTTCAATTATCTTTTATTTAATGTACTATTTATTGGTTTTTAGAGCTTTATTCTGTTTTAGCTAAATATTGTAATTTTCTTTTTTTAAAAATTGTTTAATATATTTGTTCTCTAACTATATTTTATTTTCACATTTATTTTATTCTTTTTTGCTTCAATACTTTCATATTTAGAGTCTATTTAGACTAGGTCTAAAAGTCTTCTAGTGAGATAAATAATTAAATACTTATTGCTTATTTTTGAAGTAAAATTTTAAAAGAATTGTTTTCGATTACTTTTGTACTGAATTTGCTTTGAATTTTGTAAAATATCGCACGTTAAAAACTCAGCAATTTTTATATTAGTCTTAAATTTAATCTAAATTAGTATCTCATCTGAAAGGACTGTGTTTATCCCATCTTGTTACTATATTCATAATTTGGACGTTTAATCTCGGATTAGATAAAGCAAAAAAAATCATATGATCCAAGTTTATATAAAGCTTTTCAAGATATCAAATTATTTATTCCATTCCAGATCTGCACTTAGAGCAAGCTTAAATTATTAATAAATATTGGATATACAACTAATATACAACTAATTTTTGACAGAAATTAGTCTGGGTGTATGGTCAGGATAGTACTGGATAGGAATTTAATGATCATTATATCTAACACATATTTATTACTCAAGCTTACATACATGGCAAAGCTAGAATAATTATTGGTTAATAAATAAATATCTAGTTATTTTTATCTAAAAGATAAAATGAGGAAGGATAACTTTTAAATGCCCTGAACATGATAGCTAGAGAAGAATCCCTTCTCTTTTTTTTTCCTCTTTGAAAAAATATTACCTGACTTGATCTATTTTTAGGTTAACTTTTTCTGCTAATAATAATTTATGCTTTAGAAGTTTTTGGCATTCTTATGGGATTGTTACTGTTGCTTTTATGGTTTAACCGCCTTACACTAGCAGTATTGATTATTAGAATTACATTTATGCATTTAAAATATATGCAATAAAATAGGAGTTAAATATATTTAAGACATTACATAAAAAAGAGAAATGGAGATGAGTTGATATATCATGTGGTTGCATTCAATAAAAATAAATAGATAATTCATTGATTAAGTGTAAGGTTTATATCTGAGCTAAAAATAATATAAATAATCTTTAGCCTAATAAAAAAATATTAATAATCATTGAGTGTTAAAATTTGGCACTTGTAGATTGAGTTGTAATAATAGAATTATTAACAGCTATAAAACATAAAATAATAGAATAGAAAAATCGTATAACATTACAATTCAAACCCCCCCAAAAAAACAAATTTTATTAAAATTCGTCCACAACCAAGGTTTCACCAATTAACAAATAGATCTTTTCAAGTTAAATTCAACAAAATATATATGCAAAACAAAATAGCCTTCGCATTATTCACTTCAAAAACAAATTGAGATTGATGACGTCAGATTCAAGAGAGAAAAAAAGACATGTTAAAAAAGACTCTGACCATAAATTTTCTTGAATCTGAGGCCATCAATCTCATAAAGACATCTTTTGATGTTAAATGAAGTTGTTTTTTGAAGTGAATGATGGGAAGATTATTTTGTTTTGTATGAGATGAAATAATTTAATTCCTGGAATGGCCATGTGATGTCATCCTTGACCTAATTGTATCAGAATCACAGGAATATTGAATATATATATATATATATATTTCATATGTCAAATGCGTGGACCAGGAAGCAAACCTGGGACAGCTGTTTTGAAAGCAGCTATGCTAACAACTAAGCCACCAATGCTTGACAAGGAGTATTGAATATTTTTTGAATATATTTAGACAATTGTTATTGAATATTGTTTGAACATGTTTAAGCTAACACATGTAAATTTTAATCTGATAGTTAGCTATTGAGAAAATAATAAATATCCATACATATACTTTGATATAAAAATGAGTCATAGTCCACTCATTGTGAGAGATGTTTTGGCCAAAAAATAAATTACTTGACTAGACCAACTTGCTTAGTTAGCTGACTTATCCCTGTGTGACTTTTGATTATTTCTAAAATTAAAAACTGCACTGAAAGGATGTTGGTATCCAAAAGAATATGAGATAGCTGCTCAACAGTATTCTTGAAAAAAAAATCCAGGTGTGTGGTAACACCATTTTAATCGGTGCATAAAAGTGCATTCAAGGAATTAAATTGCCACACATTGCATATATATATATATTGAAGCAGTCAATGTCTAATCATCATTCAGCTTCATGCTTAACCATCTACACTAACCTCCTATGGGGCCCGCAATTCAGACCCTGCTATAAATATATGCTATTCACTCACACACTGTATGTCGAATCATTCTAAAGATGAGTAAAATTAATTTTGTTTAGTAAAAATGAAACAGTAGTTTGAATGATGCGTATATATATTATGACTAAAGCAATAGTTTTATTGCTATAAAAATACATTTGCTTAGATATTTGTAATTATTTTTATATCTGTGTATATTCAATGTAACAACAAAGAAAAATGGGGAAGGCTTGAAATATTGAAATTATCTTTATCACTAGTCAGATCGTTGTCTATAATTAAAACTTATAAATCTTAATTACAATCGAAAACAAATCGTTTATCAGTTTGCAAATCTTTCAAAACAGCTAAAAGGGGTATTTCAAGCCTTATCTATTGAAAATATTTTACTAATTAAATGTTGTTTTTAGGGGGATTACAGAGATAAGGGTGGGGCATGAAATTGAATTCTGGGCAGTATGGAAAGGTTATAAAAGGAACCAGTGAACAAAAGAGACGGCACTTAGACTTTGAGTTTTACTTTGGAGTTTACTGTCAGTTTTTAGTCAATTGAGAATTACTTTTAAGAAGCCAACACAAGTTCAGCAAATGGGGCGTGAGTAGCAGAGCCGTCCACCTCTCTTTCCTCTCGGAGGACTGTCTACCAGCCGTCAAACTTCCATCTGACGGGCCATATGAGATGACATAGAATTGCCAACCGTCCTGCCTGCCGCTATGCTGATATATTTGGTAAAATCTAGTAATTTAGAGCTGCCTTGATACGAACATTCACAGGTGATTTATAATTTGTAGCCAAATTAATTCATAGATCCATTATGATATTCTGCTAATTTTGCTTTTAAATTCTCTCTCAGTAATCTTTTATTAAAGACATTCAACACACATATTAGATGATGGAAATAGTCCAATATAAAAATACAGCTAGAACACCATCATCACAAACCTTCAGAAAAACATTAATATCATGTATTTTAACTTACCTTTCACACTTAATTAAATTATATAGATAAATGTGTGCGATGCCATTAAGATTTTATGTATTTTGTTTAATGTATAAATATGATTTATTTTCTTTAATATGCCAAAATCGCTAAGTTCGCGAGTCAAGGGGAAAATAATTGTTTTACTTGGAAAAGGGTGGGCTTTATTTAAAAACTTATCAATAAAGTTTTGTTTATATTAAATAGCAATTGCTCGTGAATTTGGTTTCATTTTAAATTCATGATTCTTAAAGTAAATTAAAAAACTTTTACTGTGGATGAATTTTGCTTTAATTTTCTATTTTAAAAAAGATCGTGAACTTTCAACTTTCATATAATTAATTCATTCCTTTTTGCTGGTGCCTGAAGGGAAAATCCTACCAGTTAATACGTATTTGGGAATCGATTCTTTAAATATAAATGTTGTTAGTTTAATAATATTGTAAATAGTAACGTTATTATTCATTATGATCAGTTAAATGACTCAGAATTGGAAACAGATTATTGCGCAAGAGTTTAGACAATTTCCAAGTTTGGAAATTATATTATAAAATTTATATTCATGTCCAGTAATGTTGCTGGCATACATTTTCTTTCTGATATTTTATCTTTCCATTTTCTTGATTGTTTTATTATTGGGGACATCGAAAGCATGAAGCTCCCGTCCTTCTTAACCAGAGTCAATGCTCTCTGTTAAATTATAAAGTTTAAGAGGATTATGTGCTGCGGATGGCCGTACAAAATGATCTGGGGTCTCATTCCCAGCCTCTACTTTGATATCGTTCCGCCAGAAATGCGCGGATATCTCCACTTTAAGTTTGTTTCCAAGTATTCCTTTAAATGATAAAATATCCACAATCGCCATGAAGGTCAGATTCCTTTAATGTATGCTAGTACCGTTACTTTTGTCTTTAATTTAATCACCGTCCGCCTAACCTTGAGTAAGTCGCAATGATGTGTCAAAAACAATGTTTCATTTCGTAAAAATACTTTTAGTCCATTGATTTAAACTGCTTTCCTTTAAAAAAAAACTTTATCGATTCCCAGAGACGTAAATCAATTTGTATAATTTATTCTCGTAAATAATGCGCATTGTTTGTTTTTATGTATATTTATTCAAAGGACGCTAGGTCCAAACAATGCCTATCAAACATATATAATGATTTCAAGATTGTAAATCAATGATTGAGACCGTAAATTTATATTTATTTGTCAAAATGATTAACGTTAAATTATCGTGTATCTTTCTGTAATCCGAGTCTGTTCCGATCTTGTAGATTATTTTGTACATCCACATTTTGGCATATTAACCCCGCACAACTTATAACACCTTCTATAAAATGGTATTTATTAAATAATTGATGTAATGGGGATTTTATAAAACAAATCCCAAGTTTTCAAAATGTATAAAATCACTCCAAGCGTGAAACAATTTTGTAACATATATATGCGTTTTCTGCATTTATTAAATATATATACTTTCGTGTTAATCCTGGTTTGTGTTGAATTATTAGTTTCTAGTTAATATTTAGAATTATTTTCTTTAGCTAAGAGCTTAGCATTAATAAATAACTATGATAATGTAATAACTGGGCTACTCCGTCCTCGATCATCATCATCATTCTGATCTTATGCTCTACCGCTCTGCTTATGGGCACGGATTTAAAATAATTTTACTGTGTCATCAGAATTGTTGTTCATTGGGTCAGAGATTCGAAGAATAGGCAAATAGGTTAGAATTCAGGATTGTTCCAGACCTGTGTATCTCGAGCATGATCGGATTCGAGGTACTTTTGCTTAGGATTTGGAACCTTGTTAAGTGAGCATACTGTTTTGACCGGTACAGTGGATTTTTTTTCTGGGCTTGGCGCCCAACGTGGGGCTTCGAAATAAACACCCACATACCCTGAGTACTGAATTCTATTTATATGTATGTTTTAAAAAAAAAAGGGTTGTAAGAGATCATGGATGATAGATATGTATATTTCCTTTCTACCCGAGTTTGTTTTCCGATTTTATATATATAAAATGTGAAAAATTTGTATGAAAACCAATGTCCATGTGTTGCAACCATAAATGTAAATGGTTTTTGTGGTATCTGGTTGTGCAACTATAGAAAAATATTGTATCCTATGTTTACAGCCACAAATGTAAAAATCTTGTCTTAAAAATGAAAAAATTTTCGATACCCATGTGTTTCACCCATAAGTGATTTTTTTTCCTGTATCTGGTTTTACAAATATATAAAATATGTTTCTTAAGTTATATATGCAAAAATGAAAATGTTTATAAATAAAACCCATGTACTTCAACCGTAAATGATAAACCTTGAGATTATAACAAGGTATATGTCATATTTAGTGTATTTTCTGTACATTATATATGTAATAGAGTTTATAATGTGTAACAAATACTTAGTTATATTTACTAGTTGAGTAGCCCAGATGTATTTGGAATTGTTTTTTTTTGTTATATCCTGTTGGCTGGCGCCATATAAATGTGCCAACAGTAATATAATAACTACATGTCAAAATGAGTTCAAACCAGGATGTTAGGGGTTGAGAGAGAGTTTAATTATTGTCCACTATTTTGCTATGTATAATTATCATGAGCAGAACATTACATTGTAGAAACAAATCACTAAATTTTTTTTTGTAAGAGTCTATTATAGGTGCAGAAAAACAACCAAAAGTCAAGCAGCAAGGCAGTTTGAATTCAGATCATACACATACAGGTGATGATCAAATATTTTTTTCCTGTTATCAGCAGCAGTCGGCAGCAACAAAAAAAAATGGCAAAAGGAAGACAGTTGAAGAGAGGAGGGGGAGAGAGGTTTATATCCTGTATAAAATAAAAGAAGAAAGAAACAAGCCTTAATTTTCAAATAATTAGAAGTGATAATAAGTCTAAATCAAAATATTAAAATATATTTCACAGAGACATTTACAAATTGACTATCTTTCAAAGGAAAAATAAAAGTGAATTAACGAAGAAATATAAAAAGGAAGTCAGAAAGTATAGCAACCAAAATTTCATGCTTAAAAAGTTTTTCAAAAAAGTAGAAGGGAATTCTAGTAAACAAAATGAGGCATCCGGAACTACCCATCACTGCACCATTTATGCAGATCCAGATCTTCTGTGGTGAACCACAGGAGAGTCCACAGGAACATATGGAAAATCTGAAGGTGATGTGTTCACTATATGCACTGAGCAATAGAGAACAAATGGCCATAGCTAGCCAGCATTTGGAAGCAACCGCTAAAGACTGGTGGAGATCATTGACACACAAACCAACAGATCTTGAAGAGTACTTCCAGGCACTATGCAAGATTTTTTGGAGCGAAAAAAGACAGGAGTATATTTTGCGCACTATAACCAATGAAAAATTCCCAACTAATCACCAAGAAACATATGCGCAATTCTTTTTAAAGCAAGCCGCAAGACTCAGATCTCTACCAGATATCACATGGTCAGAATCACATATTATCCATACCATACGACAGAACATGCTGATGAAGATGCAGGAAATGATGATCATAAGCCGGATCGACAAAATAAATGAAATGGCTGAGTTTTTGGTTTCAATAGACTATGGATTTAGTAATCCAGAAACAGATGGAACCCCAACATTAAACCCAGAACAAGGGAAGGGGGACATACAGGAATGCCCAGAATATTTAAAGAAACAATGGAATCAGTTTAAACCAGATGGTAGCCAGATGACTAACATAATATGGGAAAAAGAAAACGTGGAGAATGTTACAACCACAAGCTTGTGTCCTATTATTGAAGTGATGATAGAATCCACCAAGGTATTAGCGCTAGTGGATTCAGGAAGCCAAGCATCGATCGTATCAAAGGCATGGATTCAAAGTGTAGAGAGAGAATGGGAAATCATGCAATTGCCAACATGTCCCATCCAGTTGACCTTAGCTAATGGGAAAAGAATCATGAGTGAGAACAGTCAAATCTGGCTAGAGGTGAAGATCAATGAGAGATTGATGGGCCATACTTTCTTGATTGTATCTGGACTGATCTATGATATGGTGTTGGGTTCCGACTTTCTAACCCAAAATCATGGAATTATCGATTATTTCGGAAGAAAATGCCTGTTTGACAATGAATCAACACAGTTCAAAGTGACCCACCAAGCCGTACCTGAGAAGCAGAGCTGCTTGATCCAGCCTGTTGATTCCGCATTGATTGAAAAAAAGGTCCATGACTCAGCTATTACAGAGTCCAAAGATAAAAGAAGTATCCAAAGCATGTTAGAAAATTATGCTCAGGTGTTTGCCCAGACTCCTGGAAAAATAAAGGGGTATACTCATAGAATTCGAGTGAAGGAGGAATTGTACACCCAATCCAAAACATACCCCATCCCATTCCAATACCGGGATGAGGTGGAAAAGCAGATTCAACAGATGATCGAGTGGGACATTATTGAGCGGAGCCCATCTCCCTATAACAATCCGTTAGTTGTGGTGAAAAAAAAATGGAGATTTGCGGCTATGTTTGGACGCACGAAAATTAAACAGCATGACCATCCCTGAGAGAGACATCCCGCCACCGGTCCAGGAGGTATTTGTCCAGTTGGCAGGGAAGATGATCTTTTCTACCTTAGACTTTACCGCCAGTTATTGGCAGATGGCCCTAGATCCTCGTGACCGAAAGTATACCACGTTTCGGTATGGAGGACATACCCATGTGTTTAAGCGAGTTCCCTTTGGACTCATTAATAGTGGGGCAGGTCTAATGCGATGTTTAAAACAAGTCCTATCCAAAGAGGTACAGAAAAATATGGTCTGCTATGTGGACGATATAGTAATTGCATCAAAAAACATCACTGAACATTTGAAATGCCTTGAACAATTTCTCCATGAATGTGCCCAAGAAAACATAACTATTAACTTGGAAAAGAGTCACTTTGCGGTAAAAGAAATTACATTCCTTGGGCATGTTGTAACTGAGGACGGGGTCAAAGTCCACCCTGACAAAGTAGAAGCCATCGAGCACTTCCCCAAACCAAAAACTCGGAAACAAGTCCGATCTTTCTTGGGACTTTGTAACTTCAATCACCGGTTTTACCCAAATTTTGCTCGTGAGACAGGAAAGCTGATAGAGTTACTAAAGAAAGATCATAAATGGGAATGGACCGAAGCCCATGACAAGGATTTTGAGAACATAAAAAAAAATTTTCTTCAAGCTGTAATGTTGTGTCATCCTGATTTTACAAGGACCTTTTACGTCCAGACTGATAGTACAAGCAGGGATTGGGGGCTGTGTTATTCCAAATTAATGAAGAAGGAAAGCATCAGGTGCTCTATTTTTGTAGCCGCTCCTTAAAGGGAGCCGAAGTACACTATACCACCACGGAACAAGAAACCCTAGCCATCGTTTGGGCGTGCCAGAAATTCCATCAATTTCTCCTGGGGCCTGATGTGGTCATAGTAACCGATCACAAATGTTTGGAATTCTTGAATAAGAGTTTCCTTACAAATGATCGATTGATCCGGTGGAGCCTGGCTCTCCAACAGTTTCAATACAGAGTGGCTTACTGCCCAGGACGTGAGAACATTGTGCCAGATATCCTAAGCCACCATCCTGTACCTGCCAGTATCCAAAATCCTCAGCTGAATGACCAGACCCTCAGAATCATGGCCACAACCACGAAGACCCCTATGGAAACCGATTTGACAAATCTACGATATTGGCAAGATGACCAATATGCTAACATTATCTCCAACCTGGGAACCAATCACCTAATGTGTACAAACAAAAGAAATGCACGGCGATACTCCCAATTCCGTTTAAAAGATGGAATCCTCCAATGTAAGACCAAAGACATGGAGAGCCCATGGAAAATCATGACACCAAATAAGATTAGGATGCAACTGATCGAACATGTCCACAAAACCTTGGGACATTATGGGCCATGGAAAACTGAGGAAGCCCTGAGATGTCAATTTTACTGGCCAGGTATGTACACACAGATCCTCACAGTGTTACGGAAATGTGCAATGTGTGCCCGGACTAAGTTTCCGAACAAGTCTTACGCTGGAACTATGAAACCCATAACTGCATCAAGGCCCAATGAGTTAATTGCAATCGACCACTATGGCCCATTGCCCAAATTTAGAAATTTCCAATATTTACTCGTGACCTATGATGTTTTTTCCAAATATGTACGAGCGTATCCTGTCCGGGCGGCAGACTCAAGGAATACGATTCGGACCCTCCAAGATAAACAATTCCCTGAGGTGGGAAAACCTAATTCTATTCTATCAGATCATGGTTCAGCCTTCACCTCTAGGGAATGGAAGGGCTGGCTTTTGAAGCAACAAGTCACTCATCGGTTGACATCGATTAGGAATCCCCAATCTAACCCATGCGAAAGGGTCATGAGAGAACTCAATCGTCTCTTTCGCACCTACATATCAACCAACCACCGGGATTGGGTAAATAAAACTCCAGAAATAGTTAACTGTATAAACCAGACGATAAATGAGTCTACCGGTTTTACGCCCGAACGCCTTCATTATGGGAAGCCATGTCGCAACTTATTTCCAAACCTGGTGCCACTAGATGAAATAGTTATTGACCCTATTCGTGACCAAGAAGCTGCTAGAAGACGGTTGGCCCAGCAGCCGAAAATCGCATAAAGAGAAGACGGATGCAATGTCACCAATTTCAGGAAGGGGATCAAGTATGGTTGAGATCCCCCAAGACTAGCAGTGTAGTAAAAAAGGAATTTAAAAAATTTTTTCCCTTGTATAGTGGACCATATCTTGTTCAGAAGAGATGTCATGAAAATGCTTTTTTATTGGAAGGAGAAAATGGGTTTAGTGGCATCTATAATGCACGACAATTGAAACCCTACACACCACCCAATCCTCACACCAAATATTTCAGTTAATAGAGAAAAAAAAAATTGCAGTAAAATATCAAAATGAAAGATTCTTCTCCATACTAGAAACGTGAGTCATATAAGGCAGTTTTTTTTTTTGTCAACAAGAAGCAAATTTTTCAGGCTCATTTATTAAGGTTGTTTTTCTCACCAGCATTCTATTAGACTCCAACAAAGGTATTTTTTTTTTATTGATTTTTTTTTTAATCACTTTAAGTGGGGAAGAATGAAGCAGTCAATGTCTAATCATCATTGAGCTTCATGCTTAACCATCTACACTAACCTCCTATGGGGCCCGCAATTCAGACCCTGCTATAAATATATGCTATTCACTCACACAGTGTATGTCGAATCATTCTAAAGATGAGTAAAATTAATTTTGTTTAGTAAAAATGAAACAGTAGTTTGAATGATGCGTATATATATTATGACTAAAGCAATAGTTTTATTGCTATAAAAATACATTTGCTTAGATATTTGTAATTATTTTTATATCTGTGTATATTCAATGTAACAACAAAGAAAAATGGGGAAGGCTTGAAATATTGAAATTATCTTTATCACTAGTCAGATCGTTGTCTATAATTAAAACTTATAAATCTTAATTACAATCGAAAACAAATCGTTTATCAGTTTGCAAATCTTTCAAAACAGCTAAAAGGGGTATTTCAAGCCTTATCTATAGAAAATATTTTACTAATTAAATGTTGTTTTTAGGGGGATTACAGAGATAAGGGTGGGGCATGAAATTGAATTCTGGGCAGTATGGAAAGGTTATAAAAGGAACCAGTGAACAAAAGAGACGGCACTTAGACTTTGAGTTTTACTTTGGAGTTTACTGTCAGTTTTTAGTCAATTGAGAATTACTTTTAAGAAGCCAACACAAGTTCAGCAAATGGGGCATGAGTAGCGGAGCCGTCCACCTCTCTTTCCTCTCGGAGGACTGTCTACCAGCCGTCAAACTTCCATCTGACGGGCCATATGAGATGACATAGAATTGCCAACCGTCCTGCCTGCCACTATGCTGATATATTTGGTAAAATCATGTAATTTAGAGCTGCCTTGATACGAACATTCACAGGTGATTTATAATTTGTAGCCAAATTAATTCATAGATCCGTTATGATATTCTGCTAATTTTGCTTTTAAATTCTCTCTCAGTAATCTTTTATTAATATCATGTATTTTAACTTACCTTTCACGCTTAATTAAATTATATAGATAAATGTGTGCGATGCCATTAAGATTTTATGTATTTTGTTTAATGTATAAATATGATTTATTTTCTTTAATATGCCAAAATCGCTAAGTTCGTGAGTCAAGGGGAAAATAATTGTTTTACTTGGAAAAGGGTGGGCTTTATTTAAAAACTTATCAATAAAGTTTTGTTTATATTAAATAGCAATTGCTCGCGAATTTGGTTTCATTTTAAATTCATGATTCTTAAAGTAAATTAAAAACTTTTACTGTGGATGAATTTTGCTTTAATTTTCTATTTTAAAAAAGATCGTGAACTTTCAACTTTCATATAATTAATTCATTCCTTTTTGCTGGTGCCTGAAGGGAAAATCCTACCAGTTAATACGTATTTGGGAATCGATTCTTTAAATATAAATGTTGTTAGTTTAATAATATTGTAAATAGTAACGTTATTATTCATTATGATCAGTTAAATGACTCAGAATTGGAAACAGATTATTGCGCAAGAGTTTAGACAATTTCCAAGTTTGGAAATTATATTATAAAATTTATATTCATGTCCAGTAATGTTGCTGGCATACATTTTCTTTCTGATATTTTATCTTTCCATTTTCTTGATTGTTTTATTATTGGGGACATCGAAAGCATGAAGCTCCCGTCCTTCTTAACCAGAGACAACGCTCTCTGTTAAATTATAAAGTTTAAGAGGATTATGTGCTGCGGATGGCCGTACAAAATGATCTGGGGTCTCATTCCCAGCCTCTATTTTGATATCGTTCCACCAGAAATGCGTGGATATCTCCACTTTAAGTTTGTTTCCAAGTATTCCTTTAAATGATAAAATATCCACAATCGCCATGAAGGTCAGATTCCTTTAATGTATGCTAGTACCGTTTTTGTCTTTAATTTAATCACCGTCCGCCTAACCTTGAGTAAGTCGCAATGATGTGTCAAAAACAATGTTTCATTTCGTAAAAATACTTTTAGTCCATTGATTTAAACTGCTTTCCTTTAAAAAAAAAACTTTATAGATTCCCAGAGACGTAAATCAATTTGTATAATTTATTCTCGTAAATAATGCGCATTGTTTGTTTTTATGTATATTTATTCAAAGGACGCTAGGTCCAAACAATGCCTATCAAACATATATAATGATTTCAAGATTATAAATCAATGATTGAGACCGTAAATTTATATTTATTTGTCAAAATGATTAACGTTAAATTATCGTGTATCTTTCTGTAATTCGAGTCTGTTCCGATCTTGTAGATTATTTTGTACATCCACATTTTGGCATATTAACCCCGCACAACTTATAACACCTTCTATAAAATGGTATTTATTAAATAATTGATGTAATGGGGATTTTATAAAACAAATCCCAAGTTTTCAAAATGTATAAAATCACTCCAAGCGTGAAACAATTTTGTAACATATATATGCGTTTTCTGCATTTATTAAATATATATACTTTCGTGTTAATCCTGGTTTGTGTTGAATTATTAGTTTCTAGTTAATATTTAGAATTATTTTCTTTAGCTAAGAGCTTAGCATTAATAAATAACTCTGATAATGTAATAACTGGGCTACTCCGTCCTCGATCATCATCATCATTCTGATCTTATGCTCTACCGCTCTGCTTATGGGCACGGATTTAAAGTAATTTTACTGTGTCATCAGAATTGTTGTTCATTGGGTCAGAGATTCGAAGAATAGGCAAATAGGTTAGAATTCAGGATTGTTCCAGACCTGTGTATCTCGAGCATGATCGGATTCGAGGTACTTTTGCTTAGGATTTGGAACCTTGTTAAGTGAGCATACTGTTTTGACCGGTACAGTGGATTTTTTTTTCCGGGCTTGGCGCCCAACGTGGGGCTTCGAAATAAACACCCACATACCCTGAGTACTGAATTCTGTTTATATGTATGTTTTTTTTAAAAAAAAAAGGGTTGTAAGAGATCATTGATGATAGATATGTATATTTCCTTTCTACCCGAGTTTGTTTTCCGATTTTATATATATAAAATGTGAAAAATTTGTATGAAAACCAATGTCCATGTGTTGCAACCATAAATGTAAATGGTTTTTGTGGTATCTGGTTGTGCAACTATAGAAAAATATTGTATCCTATGTTTACAGCCACAAATGTAAAAATCTTGTCTTAAAAATGAAAAAATTTTCGATACCCATGTGTTTCACCCATAAGTGATTTTTTTCCTGTATCTGGTTTTACAAATATATAAAATATGTTTCTTAAGTTATATATGCAAAAATGAAAATGTTTATAAATAAAACCCATGTACTTCAACCGTAAATGATAAACCTTGAGATTATAACAAGGTATATGTCATATTTAGTGTATTTTCTGTACATTATATATGTAATAGAGTTTATAATGTGTAACAAATACTTAGTTATATTTACTAGTTGAGTAGCCCAGATGTATTTGGAATTGTTTTTTTTTGTTATATCCTGTTGGCTGGCGCCATATAAATGTGCCAACAGTAATATAATAACTACATGTCAAAATGAGTTCAAACCAGGATGTTAGGGGTTGAGAGAGAGTTTAATTATTGTCCACTATTTTGCTATGTATAATTATCATGAGCAGAACATTACATTGTAGAAACAAATCACTAAATTTTTTTTTTGTAAGAGTCTATTATAGGTGCAGAAAAACAACCAAAAGTCAAGCAGCAAGGCAGTTTGAATTCAGATCATACACATACAGGTGATGATCAAATATTTTTTTCCTGTTATCAGCAGCAGTCGGCAGCAAAAAAAAAAAAAATGGCAAAAGGAAGACAGTTGAAGAGAGGAGGGAGAGAGAGGTGTATATCCTGTATAAAATAAAAGAAGAAAGAAACAAGCCTTAATTTTCAAATAATTAGAAGTGATAATAAGTCTAAATCAAAATATTAAAATATATTTCACAGAGACATTTAAAATTGACTATCTTTCAAAGGAAAAATAAAAGTGAATTAACGAAGAAATATAAAAGGGAAGTCAGAAAGTATAGCAACCAAAATTTCATGCTTAAAAAGTTTTTCAAAAAAGTAGAAGGGAATTCTAGTAAACAAAATGAGGCATCCGGAACTACCCATCACTGCACCATTTATGCAGATCCAGATCTTCTGTGGTGAACCACAGGAGAGTCCACAGGAACATATGGAAAATCTGAAGGTGATGTGTTCACTATATGCACTGAGCAATAGAGAACAAATGGCCATAGCTAGCCAGCATTTGGAAGCAACCGCTAAAGACTGGTGGGAGATCATTGACACACAAACCAACAGATCTTGAAGAGTACTGCCAGGCACTATGCAAGATTTTTTGGAGCGAAACAAGACAGGAGTATATTTTGCGCACTATAACCAATGAAAAATTCCCAACTAATCACCAAGAAACATATGCGCAATTCTTTTTAAAGCAAGCCGCAAGACTCAGATCTCTACCAGATATCACATGGTCAGAATCACATATTATCCATACCATACGACAGAACATGCTGATGAAGATGCAGGAAATGATGATCATAAGCCGGATCGACAAAATAAATGAAATGGCTGAGTTTTTGGTTTCAATAGACTATGGATTTAGTAATCCAGAAACAGATGGAACCCCAACATTGAACCCAGAACAAGGGAAGGGGGACATACAGGAATGCCCAGAATATTTAAAGAAACAATGGAATCAGTTTAAACCAGATGGTAGCCAGATGACTAACATAATATGGGAAAAAGAAAACGTGGAGAATGTTACAACCACAAGCTTGTGTCCTATTATTGAAGTGATGATAGAATCCACCAAGGTATTAGCGCTAGTGGATTCAGGAAGCCAAGCATCGATCGTATCAAAGGCATGGATTCAAAGTGTAGAGAGAGAATGGGAAATCATGCAATTGCCAACATGTCCCATCCAGTTGACCTTAGCTAATGGGAAAAGAATCATGAGTGAGAACAGTCAAATCTGGCTAGAGGTGAAGATCAATGAGAGATTGATGGGCCATACTTTCTTGATTGTATCTGGACTGATCTATGATATGGTGTTGGGTTCCGACTTTCTAACCCAAAATCATGGAATTATCGATTATTTCGGAAGAAAATGCCTGTTTGACAAT